>JBBPUB010000587.1:1662-11792 GCA_038094415.1 Xerocomus alliaceus
TTTGGTGCTGTCTCAGTCAAGTTGGTGGAGAGTGGGGATAGGTGCATGAAACATTGGGTCCCAGGTTCGTATTTTCGCGACGGACTGGTCTAGACGTGTATTGAAAGCAATCCTACCACAACAACCTGACCCTCCCCGATCTGACGCCCAACCCTATGTTGTGGTGGTATTTCTTCAGAGATGTTTGACTATTTTTCCTTATGGTTTCTCTGTATGTCTCCTGAATCACACCCTGTATGCTGGTTTCTCATGTACTACTTGCTCTTCAGAGGACCATTTCGTCTTGCCGATTTGCATTAAATTCCAGTAAGCTGTTGCTTCGCCCCGATGTCCTTGTCCCTATAGTGCCTCTTAAACACGATGCATTGTACTCGTCGTTCCTGCTTCAGTATCATGGGGATCTTCAAAGTATACCTCACCCTCACTGACCCTGGACTCTCCTAAGCATGTGAGTGATTTTCTCAGAAGTATACTCCTGTACGTTTTCATTTCTTCGTCTGCAATCTAGTCACGGGAACTCTCATTCACCCCCACAGTGTAGACCTCCACCACCTGATCGTCACGACGCTCATACATGTCCAATGCAGCACTCCTTCTATCGCTCTTCTATGCCTTATGGGTAAAAGAAGGCAGAGGAAATGCAAATTTTTATTACCCCGCCAGCTTGGTTATAGACATCACGGGTGGGATAGGTGTAGTGGATGCCTGCTTCGCTGGTCTGAGAATCACCTTTGGGGATGTCGCTGAAGCCAAGAGACAAATGGGCAGTTATGAAGGAATAAACGCCTCTTGGGAAGGAAGGCATGTGCTCGTAACGGATTACATGGCCGGATCGTCGGTATGTAAGCAATGTATTAGTGTAAACATCACGCAACGCTAGAAGACATTCAGAGACATTCAAAGACATGTACTGCACATCTGAAGTTTTGACGGTTCAATGACTAAACAAGATGGTATATGGAATCAGTCGTATGCCATCTCCCCAACAAGTACCTTCACTATTGGCTCGTTGCGTGAGGTGTTCCCTGCGTGTCCTCACCACCACTTCTATGTGTGGCTGCAACACCCTGAGAACTGTCTCCGCCATGTTCACCTGAAGCACCTTCCCCATTGTGTCTACTCGAGGCATTCTCGTCTTCATGGTTACCCAGGTCAGTCTCATCTTGGTGGGTAGTCCTGCCACGCAGACTATCCAAGATACGGGTATCTAGATAGCGTGCTCGCACCTGTTTCAGGAACCTAGATGTCCAATCCATTGTCAATATCACCGTACTCACAAAGTGGTTCTCCAACACGCACCCGTACACCCGCGAAGACAGATAAATCGGCGCAAACACGACCACGGCGAGGACGGCCAGCACCGAGACACCGAGTAGAGCAGGAAGGATCGTTATTGCCGCTACTGCTTGATCGCGGAGCAGCCACACAAGACGGTTCCAGTGCTGGATGTGGGGTAGCACGGCGTCCCCGATTGATATGAGACCTTCTTCCGATAGTTCTTCGTCGACAGCTTTGATCATTTTGTCGAGCATGTTGATCACGTCAGCTGAAAGAATAAGAAAACACGTTTTCAGCTTCACACTTCCGTGCGAAGGAAATGACTTACTCCGATTTGGAGTCTTGACGCGCCACGGCGACGTATCTGTCTCGTCAACGAGCGTTCCGGTCAGGTACAAATGCTTCAGGCTGCCGAATTGCATCGTCGCACGCGTGCGCTCCCGCAGTATCTCTAAAAGAATACACTACATCAGTTCTTATGCCACTGCAAGACAATCAGTAACACTTGCTGTTTTGTGCCAAATTGCGCAGCGCGCATGCGGGCCCCAACATCCACGAAGGTGGTTTCTGAGGTGCATTTAGTGAGGTGGGTGACTCAGCTTCTGCAGCTTCAGACGTCGTTGTAGCGGGTTGTATCTGACTTTCACTAGGGGGGTTTGGGCTCGCTGGGGTTTCCTGTGGCACATCCGACATGATCGGCAGATAACCCTCTGGGAGAAGCATCTCGACAATCTCGTGTATGTGGGGGCAGATGGCTGCCACGCCGTGCTCTGCAGTCAAAGAACGTCAGAACAAACTCGAGATGGTCATTGACATATACCTGTCTGGGCCAACGCAGAAAGGATCGTCACCCCTGCTTTTTGAGTTTTCCACGCTTGGTCCTGTAGATGTTTTAAACTCTTGGCGACAAGCTCGTGAGTCCAGGGACCATCCTCGTCTAGAAGATGTCTCAGCTATGATAATCTGGTGTCATCATTCCTATCACGTACCAAAGGATCGAAATATGTCCAAGCTGATCAGGCTTGTCCGAATCTCCTTCGGTCTTCCATTGCCTAGCTTCGTGTTCAGAACCTCAGTTATGTTGTAGTTCTTGATCTTTTCTCGCAGATCAGCTGACTCAAGCAAATCAGCATGCAAAACCAGGTCGTCGAGGAGGATAGTGTAGTTCATTACCGTGTTGCATGAAGTCTCCAAAAATCTGGAACCCTTCGACTGGCCCGACAGCATCGTCGAAATAGTCTAGCCTTAGCATCCCAACGATGTGTTTCGGGAGGTATTCGTTGTCCTTGATAGTCTCCTTCATGTCGCCTAATGTAATTCTCAGCTTTGCGAGTCTAACCGCACGTATTTCCACTTACTGTATTTCAAACAGAGGGCTAGTGCATATGCAGCAAGTAATGCACTGTCCTTATGTCGTAGCTGACTGATGAAGACATCCAGCAGGTTAATCTGGCAAAGATAAGTGCGGATAATAGTAGCTGATGAAAGATGAGTTCGCATCTTGAGATAATTAGCATTGGACTCACTCTCGCATAGCTTTAGAAGGGTCATCGTAGCAGCGGTACGCTCCCGGGCATCCCCTTTCTGAACAGCCCCTTTCAATTCTCCGATGAGCTTTCTCTGTTGTTGATTGATCTCTGTAGTGTCTAATACAAAAGACAACATATCAGGTTCCGTTTGAAACATCCCAGCGAACATCACTCACCAAGCCCGAAAAGGTGACGCAATATCTGTTGTCCAGGATCCGTACTACGATCTTGTCTGTCAGCTGAATCCCGCCTGTCAGGGTTCAAGCGGACCAAGGCACTGGCGAGATTGGCTCGAACGTGTGCATTACGAATGTTCAATTGCTCTAAAACATTGGTTAGAAGGAATACAAGTCGAAAAGTGTGTAACCTACCCTGGTCATTCTGATCGTATAGAGCGAGCAGTGTTTCAACAGCGAGAAGACCAACTAGATTTTCATCTTTTCTCGCCAATTCCCTGAGCCTAGGCTTCACTACGGAGCACACTGCTCTCGCTCTCGCTGCATCACCACCGATTTATCATGGCTCGCCAGTGAAGTGGGGAATACTTACCTTCCTGAATTCGTGCCAGCGTCAACACCACACGCAACGCAGCAGTCAGAAGGTGTGGGTCTAAAAGGAATTATGATGTCTCCACGCAGTCCTGATCATAGATGCGGTCCTTACTTTTGACTTCCAATATCCGAGAAAGTCTAGACACGTTGTAATTTGGGGGGTTGGCCCCCAGCTTCTCAGTGAGAATTGGCCGGGTATCATCTAACGGATCGTAAGTGTGCCACTGGATGCATGATGATTATCTACATACCACACTGTAACAAGCAGGTCAGGCCGTCCATTGCCTGTCCAAAATTCCCTCCCGATTGTGTAACGATCACGTCGAGTAAGTTTACAAGGGTCTCCAAGACATCCGGTGTGAGGATACGCTCTCGCAAATTCTGGTGCTTCGTCAGTGGTCTCAGGAGAGCAACCACTCTGGGTCCATCTCGATGCTTGTGCGCGGCCAGAATGGTACTAAGGCATTTCTTTGCATCGTCAAATACCTCTTGCGGAAGGTCAATCTGAGATGGCGCACGACTCTTCGGGTGCACCTCAGGATCGCAAGCTGCAACAAAGGTTTACTCGACACGACGCACGCTGGAGATAAGAGACTTACAAGCTTCGTAATACGCGACGATGGTGACAAGCCTTACCAACGGTGCACAACTACGGTTGTGGATGAGGTTCATAAACTGGTCTTGCCAATTAGGCACGTTCCTGACGCATTGTTTCCCTTCCTCTGAAGGTGCAGGAAATGTAATTGTCAAGTAGATCCCAACGGTAAAAGCAACTTACTGAACCGCAGCATGAATAACAACCTGTCGAGGTATATTGGCGCAACTCCTTGCTGACTACCCAAGTACGTCACCAGCTCTTGTGCTGCGGTATTGTCAAAGAGTCCCGTCTCCCAAACTCGATTATCTAATTCAGTATCTTCGAGTCCAGAGTGTATAATGGGTATGCTGAAACCCTCTCCTAGCGTTGCTTGTGGCCTATATGCGTTTGCATACAAAATGGAAGCATGAACCTTTTGACCGGGTATGATACGACGTGGTTGCAGCCGATGTAATCTGCCAAGTACGAGATTAGTATGACAAATTAGCAAGGCAACACAGCTCTCACCGTCGAGCATTTTCACCGGCACCACTAAAGGACACTTGATGCTTGATGGGCATGTATTCGATGGCTCGCCATGTACGGGTCATCGAATCACTAATACCAAAATCAAGATCGTCCGGGACCCAGACTATATCAGTCGGCTCTAGCACGAGGCCATTAGCAGCCGCTTCTCGACGCATCCATAACAACGAGACATTTCCTGCCCGATGAGACTTTCCGGGTCTGTTCTTACCACCTCTGCGTGAAGTATCTCAGTATCGTGAAAGTGTCTCGGAAGTGCACCCACACATCTGAATGACTGCCGGCGAACCAGACTTCCTTGATCTCAGTAGTCTTATTGTTACTCTCGGAGATATAGGTGCCATTGTCACTCATAGTAGAAATTCGGTGTTCGCTCTCAAGAGATGTAGCATGTTCAGAGTCGGAGCAGGTAACAACGTATTTGGACTTCCCATCGTCCGTTTGAGAGTTCATTTCGTGGAAATACTCTGGCATAAACTTGACCCGAAGCTCGTCGAGAGCAAGTGCGTGTCGAAAATGGCAAGCATGTGCTGCAGATGACGACGTCGAGAGGAAGACGTCCCCTCTTATAAGCCCTACGGAGGAGACAGTATCCCTGACCAAGTTCAGTTGTGGGGATCGTCCAACAGAGGAATGGAAACAAATTACCATACACCAACGAAGTGCACTCTCAGGCCTTTCCAGGAGAAGGTGTTCTTAAATTCCCTCGCGATTTGCCTTGTCTTCGGCTTTCCTGAGCGAATTACTTCATAGTGGTCATAAGCCCTGCAGAGCAGTTCGTCAAGTCCGTAAAATCCATATAACAGTTACTCACGTTCCAATTTGTTTCTCTGTTGGCGTTCTTATCAAGCCGACCTGCAATACGTGTTTAGCTTTATACCATGATCGATAATAAATTCGGGTCGCACCTCATGCATCATCCCTGCAAGCACTCGCACTTGATATGCACCTCGGGAGAAGCCTATAAAAGTCATCAGCTGTGAGAACTATGACGAAGAACCAAACCTACCAAAGAGGTATATCTGATCTCCTTCTTGATACGTTCGTGCTAACCATCCATACGCATCCTTGACAATTTCCTCCATATTCCTAGTATTAAATATTTCATCCCGTCGAAACGTACACAATAGTGAAGAATACCTACCATGCAACAGCCATGTCGAACTTGTCAGAGACTGCTCTCTCCATACGATTGAGAATATGTAACGATTTTGGACGCGTGCCAATTCCACTTGAATAGTACGCATATTGTTCTGGGTTTCTCGACTCGAGATCGATCTTCGCAAATAGTTTGACTACGTTTGTATTCTGCCCATAGTCGTTAGTCAGAGAAAGGCATTACAGAGATATTGAACAATTACGTTTTGTCCGAATTGGTTAGAAGTACCGTCAATGCATACAACAAGGTTCCTCGCGTTCTCCTTCTGTCGGACGTTGCATTGAGTACATCGAGCAGTTGAAGTCTGGGAAGATGACGTGGTCGTCGGTCCACGTGGGTGTTCAACACGAGGGGAAGTACTAGGACTCTCCATGGTCGTGAGGGATGAGGAGGTACAGTATCAGAGCAGGAAGTAGGGACGGACGAAGTCTTTGGGCCTGAAACAGCAGGTGTGTATGCACAGGTAGCGCAAATGCACGGGGAATCAGGGCTGCAGCAAGCAGCAGCATGTCCCGCCACCAGAATTTATAATAGCGGTAAGCTGCCGGCGTGGATAGAATGTGGTCTGGTGCATGGACAGTTAAGGTGTGGTCACATCACAATTTGGTTATCCACGAGGTTTACAACGCACCATTGGCCCATCACACGTCACATGTCACAGATCGATCAAACATGTTCGTGACATCAAACTCATCTACCAATGAGTGCAGATGCATTTAATCTCTACTTCGTTCAAGAGTGTCTCACCGAATGTTAAGTAATTTCTTTTGGTGTTGAAAAAATGGTCCAGGAAACATGACAACAAAGTACGTGGACCTCATGATTTGCATGGTGGCTGCAACGTTGAGAAATGATCTTGCCGCCGCATGGCCACCTTGCGGAACAAACTTCATGGAAGCTCCAAGTTAATTTACAACTTAACAGGTTGCTCCCGGCATCAATGGATATATTGATCAAAAAGCGGGAACCGAGCAGGAGGCACTTGCCCAGTGGCGTAACCGAACTACGCACCACGGTTAGTACAGGAGGTTCCGAACCTCGAGCTTTCAGATCCTCGCCCGTATACCCACCTGCCAGTACTGTCTTGTGTGTTCTCCTGGCTGAGAGTCCTCATTTTTGATAGTCCCGAAGCATACCTGATCTAGTGCCCAATGCCGTACATGAATGTTGACCCTGCTGCATCTAGTACGAAGCTCCTTGAAGAGCCACTTCAATGACTCCTGTTAGAGATGGGTTTGATTTGTTTAGTTCTTCACATAAGCGTGGATATCACCATCACGATTCCAACCCGATCGAGCTTCGATTCATCCTCGACTCCGACATTAACAGTTGCAGTCCGACTGGTGGACCGGTGATTTGTGGAGCCGGCACCGCAATAATGCCAACAATTGGTGCCTCATATCGTGCAATTAATCTGGTTTTCGACGTGATCGCTGACCAGGACTAGGAGAGACTGGTTTTTTCATTCTAGTGCATCTGTAACCCACCAGGTATTCAATGGCATGTGAATTTACTGGGAGAAATTCTTCACGTCAGTTCTTTTTGCAGAAATTCCTCTCAACTATTCCCCAGGGTTCGTGCTAGAGGCATATCAATTACTTCGGAGATGAAACAAAGAAACCCCAAATCACGCAGTGAGTACTTCAGGTTCCCTGAGCTCCACTTTGATTAAGACCGAAAGACCTTGATATAGAGTCATCTTGATTCAATTTCAGACCCAATCCCTTCCATTGCAAAAGAATTTTGTCATCACCTCGTGTGCATGGAAAGAGGCCACCTAACAAGGGAGTGACTTTAATGCGTTCATTGACTCATCAAGCGATCAGCGTCATTGAGATCTGAGTCTGGAACTGGATTCAAGGTCATCTGCCCCACATTGTTTTCAATTGGAGAGCTGCCAATAGGAGCTATCAAGTACTACGTAGCCTAAACTCATTGCTGGTCAGTACAATATGATCTTTATAATGGAATGAGTTCGCAAGGCTGATTAACTGTCCTGCTTGACAACAGCAAAGCCACCCAAACATAGGATGAAATAGAAGTGACTGCGTGCATGATATGTGCACATTCCAGTAGCCTGGACACCACCCATCTCGGACAGAACAATATGGAGTTTACCTGGACCACCTTCTTAAGCACCCTGATTCCCATAGCCGTTTCCGTTTCCTGAATGCCCGGACTATGCGAGAGTGTTGATAGCGTGCCACGAGCCATCTGAGGAACCTACAGCAATTTAGCGACCCGAATACTAATACCGGTTATTCTGGCAAGTTCCGGCGTTAGTTGCAATGTGCGCACAGTGGGGATACCAAAAGGCTGTCTACAGGGAAGTTGCTCTAGCGAAGAACTGTGTGACGAAGAGATATATTGCGAATGCAAATCTCTGATGGGGATACGTAATTCAAGTCCGTGTGTTGGTTATCAGTGGATGAGACAGGAATCCGCGGTGACAGCGCAGCGCCAGACAGCTTATATCGTGTGTGGAGCCAGAAGCGCAGAAAGAATCATATTCTGTGTGGCCACGAAGGAAGATGTGACAAAACTGGGGGACAAATCGGGTGTTGGTTTCATAACAGATCGCAGGGCTATATCTGTACTCACACCGTGAGTAGGCTTCAACCTGGTGCAAAGAGTATCTCCGCGAGGAATCAAGAGTTCCGTGCGGGAGATATAGTATCGTACACGTGACTGTATGCCAGCAGGCTTACACCCTCCCAACCTTTCCAAAAAAGAACCCGGCGTGAAAAGAACAGAAAAGGCATTCGAGGACAATCAAAACCAAAGTGCAATCAAGGATACCATGAATGGGATGCTGAACGCGAATCCGAACAGATGCGCAAACAAGGGATCAAGGAAGAACCACGGGTGTACGAATAGGAAGGATTATAACGACCACATACCATCAATAGCACCACGAAAGCGGGGAATAATCAAATGGCCAAGTGAACGTGAACCCAAACGGATGCGCAAACAAGGGTTCAATTAAGGACCACGGGTGTACGAATAAGAAGAGTTATGACGATCAACCATTATCGGAGGCCCGAAGAAAAGTTTGCAACAAATAAAACAACCAAAGGAAGGAAAAATTCACTCATCATCGTCGTCATCGTCATCTGTGTCGAGATAAAGATGATCACTATCATAATCATCAAGGTCCGCCTCCGGCATGACAACAGCCACGAGTTCGTCATTAGCAGCAGAAGTGCGGGCGTGTGATACAGAACACGCAGCGCTGTCTCTCGACATCAGGGCATCGGCAGTGTAAACACTAACAGGGATGCGGGGCACATGGTGAGAGATGGATGCCACTGTGTCGGTCAGACCAGCAGGCACACGACTACTTCGGGGGGGAATTCCGCGTTTCTTGTAGCCAGGGCAATTTCGGGCTTGATGATCAACCCAGTCCAGGTCACCAGGCACAAGGCGACAGTGGTAGCAACCTCCAGCGGTGCGAAGCTTTTCACGTTCGGCATACGAAAGGTCAGGAAGAGGATATGCGGGAGCGGAGACCGCTGCTTGACTCGGTACCTTAGCCGATTCGCCACCAGTCTTTGAGTAAGAAGGACCCGACAAGGTTGTCTTCACACGACCTTCCGCGACGAGACTGGCCCAAGTGGTAGCCATGAGATTAATAAGTGCATCGACTTTGATGTTCTCGTAAGCGAGGGATGGAAGAGCACGGACGCGAAGCTGCAGTACTGGGTGCGCAAACAGTAGCAAATGGTTCTTGAAGACACTGTCGGAAATAGCGTAGCCACTGCCAGCAGACATCAGGGCATTATGTGCAGCTTGGAGTTGAGTCATAAAATCCTGGAACGGAAGGGTCCCCTGCGTGATTGCGTAGAATTTCGCGAGAGCATCAAGACGCCATTCCGATGGCACGAAACGGTCCTTAAAATGTGTGGCAAAGAGGTCCCAGGACGAGAGATTCTTAAGTGTATCACGGTTTTCACTCCACCAGGTGCTCGTGGACGGCTCGTCAAGTTTCATACCAGCGAGAACAATTCGCAGTTGCGGGGACATAGCAGTCGCATCATTGAATGCTGACCACGCAAAAAAGGCGTCTTCGCAGCGACCGAGCCAAGCGTTGATAGTGGCGGGTTCGAGAGGACCTGAGAAGGTTGGCATGTCAAGTTTGGACATCTTCGTAGGTCGCTGAGGCGGTGGTAGCTGCCTGCCAGAGTCGGGCGGTACATTGCCAGACGACGAACTTGCTGCAGCATTGTCAGGTGGTTGTTCTGGTGACTTTCCTTTATCTTGATGCAGTGGAGTATCCCGAGCCATGATCTAATAGCTGGCACTCCTGGCCAATGGGGTATTGCCAGCTCCATTTAGTTTTGTAGATTTGGCCAGCTTCCCATGCATCAATGATTACAATTCTAATTTTAGATGAAAGAGTACCTTCCCAGGGTCATGTGACCAGCCGCGATTATTTCCTTTTATAGTAATATTTGTCATAATAAAATCACAAACATTTTAGTGTAATGAAT
>JBBPUB010000588.1:0-11784 GCA_038094415.1 Xerocomus alliaceus
AAGTTAGAGTGTAAAGGAGTGCATGCCAGCTTGGGTGATAATTGTATAAGGTTCTAAATTCTTTTCCAATAGTTTCTTTGAGGAATGCATGGATTAGAAGTACTTAGCCTTGATAAAGACTTGGTCACCAACTTTGAAGTCTGGTGTCAAAGTTCATTTGGCATCTGTGAGACCTTGGTATTGCTTTTGTGTGGCAGCTATCTCCTCATGGAGGTATTCATGGAGAACATCAAGGTCTATGGAGTATTCTTGTGCTTAGACAGAGGTGAGATCTCTCTCCAGATATATTGTCATATTTGGGTGATAGTTCTTATTGGTGAAGAACAGAGAGACTCTAGTGGTCACATTTGGAGCAATTGTTGTATGTGAACTCTGCTAGAGGCAGAAGTTTGAACCAGTTATCTTATTGATAGTTGTAATATACACAAAGATACTGCTCTAAGGTCTGGTTCATACACTCTGTTTGACCATTGCTTTCCAGATAGTATCTGGAGGTGAAGTGGAGTTGGATGTCAAGAGCCTTTGTTAAGTCCAGTTCCTCTGAACAAGTCCAATAAGGTCTGAAATGAAGTGACAGAGGGAGGGTAAGGAGAAGAAGAGTGAAATGGAGTGGGTGAGGACTTTTAGCACAGGACTTATGTATCACACCCTTGTACTTGCTATTCTTAGAGTTGGGGGTTAGATGAGCACTAGGCTCAAAGTTAGAGTTGTTTAAAGAAGACTAAGTTGATATTCAAACTGAGGTATGTACAGAGTAGAAGTACAGTTTATATACTATGGAGTTGCACTGGATTAGTAACAGGACAGAGGAGATTTGTAAGGTATAAATAAAGATAAGTAATCAAATGAGTAAGACAGAATCAGAGAAACAGATACCAAAGCTGTGCTCCTAGACAGGGCACTAGTTGGAGAAATCTAGAGAAGAACTAACTAGAAAAATCTACAAATTGAATGTTTGAGAAACTAGATAAGAGGGTATCAAGAAGATTGTGCTAGAGATGTGTCAGAGATGTCACCAGAGTACCAGAGTTGAACTGGTATGTGATAGTATTCTCCTTTTAGGCCTAAACCCCTAAAGGCCTTTTAGCTGATGGACAATATAGAGTAGTGGAATTCAAATTTCATTGTTCTCTAAATTTATAAGTCTAACTGGCCCCAGGTTGCTCCTCAACTTCAAACTGTAATGATTCTTGCTGTCTCATATACAGTCTCTGGTAGACTCTTCATCACAACAGACTTAGCATATACTCTTTTCGTTAATCTTATCTTATCTTTTCACTCTAACTAATCATACTTATCTTCTGCTCTTCTTCCTGATTAGATCTAAACCCTTTGGCTATTCTTTGACATAGTAATCACTGTATGCCTTCTAATTTTCTAATGCATGTAGCCAATGCCCTTTTAATCACTGCATAATTCTTTTCATTTCTGTGCTATGCATGGCTATGGCACAGCTGTTATATGCTGTTCCTACTCCAGAACTCTGCATCCAACTCCTCGACAACTCCAGAGTGATCTTCTCCATTTGTGTGTGTAGGATCTCTGGACCCACATGACTTTTTCTTTTATGTTCATCTTTGTTCTCTGATTGGCTGTGTCTGTCCATTTTGTTGGATCTTCGTTCTTAGATGTGCAGTCCGGCATATCACATCTCTGATGCACAGCTTCGGGTTTCTCATTCCTGTCTTACTTATTATCCTGTTTCACAGTTACTCCATTAGTAATGCAATACAACTCCAGTAGTATAAATATCGTAGTTACTTCACTGTACACTCCTCAGTCTAAATATTGATTTGGATAACTCCAGTTGTCTCCTTCCTTCCCTCACATCCCTCCTCTGAAGAGTCAAACCTATGCAAGGCACAACACATAAGTCCTGCACTGAGACTCACCCCTCTGCTCCGCTACTCTGCTCCTACTCCTGTGCCCATGGACTTCCTTCCAGAGGACTAGAGTGACTGATCTTAACAGTATATTCAGACTCCCATTTGTATAGGTTCTCTGTTACCATCAAGCATGAGCAGTCGTCAATACTACCCATCCCAATGCGAAGCCCTTCAGTCTGTGTTTGGTAGTTATTGCTCCATCCCAGGCAATCTCCTCAGCATCCCTGCTCACCCTTAGTCCTCCATCTCTGTGCACCTCGTGCACCAGGGAAGCCGTGTCTCCACAACCTCTAGATCATCTATGGGCACTCCACCACCTGGAGATAGATGTACTCAGTCCCCCCTGTCGCACCCTGCTCATTCCAGTGCTCACTCCACTCCTAGGAACAGCACTCCACTTGCCTTCAAACCTTTCACACAATTGGCTAATGCCATCAAAGCTATGAACTCTGAACTCCTGTCCAACTCCACTTTGACCACTTCTAAAATCCATTCACCAGATTGTTTTGATGGTCTCCATCCATCAAAACTCTGTTCCTTTGTTGCACAATGTGAACTTAACTTCCAAGCTTGTCTGTGCTCGTTTTACACTGATCAAGCCAAGGTCATATTTGCACAGTCTTATCTCTCCAGCACCACATTAGAATATTTTGAGCTGGACCTCCTCAGAGTTGACACTTTGCAGGATCGTCCATTATGGATGGATGATTGGTATTCATTCCTTCACAAACTTCAGTTGAATTTCAGCCCTCACGACCCAGTCGCCAATGCTGAGGCAGCCCTTGCATTACTCCACATGTCCGACTCTGAAAGGATCTCCCAATACATAGTTGAGTGGAATCGCTCCGCTTCTCAGGTCCGAGAATGGGGCTCTGGTGCACTCCTCCAAAGCTTCTACTTAGGACTTCCTGATTGCATCAAAAATGAGCTCTCTCATCTTGAGAAGTCCTCCACTATCTACAAACTCTGTTTTATGGCTCAGGAGATTGACTGCTGGTATTGGGAATGCCAGAAAGAACAAACTGGTAACCCTCCTCCCTCCTCCAACTTGTCTTCATCAACTCTGTCCGTCTCTGCAACTCTGGATGAGCCTTCCACAGATCCTCCCTTGTCCTCAGACATTCCCACTAAAGCATCACCTGTAACTCATGACCTCCCATCCTCCGATTCATCCGACTCTCCAACTCTGCTCTTGGGCTCTGATGGTCACCTTCATCTAGAAGAATGACTTCACCACATCAACCTTGCACTCTGTATGTTCTGCAGTTCTGCAGGACACTCTGTGATCTCTTGTCCCCACTCCGACTCTCACACCACTATGATGCATGCATCTGTTCCTTCCTCCATGTCCTTGAGTTCCTCTGACACCTCTTCATCATCAGACGATTGACTTCCGCTCTTCTCCAGACCTCTGTTCTTCCTGTCCTCATCTCTGTACTATCTAGTATCTGGTATACTCTGTTTAATTTTGTTCCCTCTGATACTCTGATTTTGTTTTCACTTGTCCTTTTTCCCATTCATTTATTTCTTGTCTTTCCTTTCTGACCTTTTGCCCCTCCGGTCCTGCCATATCCCAACTCTGCACCTCCTTCGTTATTCCGCTATGTTGACCTGATGCACTCTGTATTAGGTGTAGCATTCTGATGCATACTCTGCATACCTTATTGGGTTCTGGACTCATGCACCATCAGATACCGCTCAGCCCTCCCACTTTTTTGTCCATTGATGACTCAGGTTTGGGGAGCAACTCTTCCAGGTACTGATGTTCGAAATGCCAACCCCCTGGGCTCACTCTGTCCTGTCTGCTATGACTTCATTCCTCCAGACATCTGCCTTTTGGCATCTCTGTCTGCTCACCTTTCCTTGGCCTCCATGTTCTCTCTGCTGCTTTGGCTTAAGAGGGGGATAGGAGTCTGCCTGTGTTATTCCGGTCTTACTCCTCTGTGCTTGTGTCCTCTGTATGTATCCGCACTCTATGTGCACTCTACACACCTCCACACCACTCCTACGGTAGTTTCTTTTATTCTGAGTTCACTCTATTCTTCTATTCAACTCCATTACTATTTATACAAGTCTGAAAAACTAATACTTTACACTACAGGGACAAAGGTGGTGACATCCTGGACTCCTCGTAGTCCTTCCTCAGCCCCTCCAACTCTTCCGCCACCTCCATCATGTCCTCATCCACCATGTCCTCCTCTGAATCATTGAATGCCTCTGCTTCCTTGAGCTCCACAAGCCAGTGGAGCAGGTGAGTCTGGGTCCGGATGTGGTTATCCAATGACTGGATCACCAGCTCAATGCCCCAAAGGGCATGCTCAACACCACTCTCTCTGCTTGGCCCTGCCTCTGTCTCCACGTCCTCTTGCACCTTCTTGTGCAGCCTTGGGTCTTCTTCTGCCCCCATCATGTGCCTCCATTTAGTCACAGGTTTCTTGGTCACAGGCTTCTCTGGTGCCTCGCCATCTTTGGGGCGTACACATTTTGCCTTTGCCTCTTGACAGGCAATACAGGACTTGGACTTGCCTGTGCCCATTTCACACAGCTCATCCCTTGACTTGCACCGGTTGCACAGTGGTGGTGCCTTCCCCTTGCTTTTGTCTGCGGTCTGCATGACCTGGACTTGCTCAGCCTAACAACAATCAGTAGTGTCCATATTCACAGAACATGGCCACTCATCCGTTTCTTGACCACCTCCACTGCCTCCTTGTGTCTCCATTCTGCCACCTCCACCTGCCTCTTCTCCACTGCATGCGCCTCTGCCTTGGCCTTCTTCTGCACTATCTCCTTGGCCTTCCTCTTTACCTCTTCCCATTGTTGCCCTTGCTCTGTGGCCTTTGCAGCTATGGTCAAGTCATCATCATCAATCTTCTTTTGGATGTTCCCCCAGGTCCATTTGGTGATCTCCGATAGCAGGAAGGGGAGGTTGGATGGATTAGCCATGTTACTGATGGTGGAAGAAAATCAAAGACTAGTTGTGCATCATCTGGGTTTATATGCCCAGCCACAAATTTGGACTCCAACTAACAATCAACAGAGTCATGTAGGTTGACCAAACTCCACAACACAACTCCACACCCAAACTCCATACCCCACTCAGTCACACAGCCTTCAAGAGTTCAGGCCTAAGAGGGGGATGTGACGATCCTTGCCGTCTCATATACGGTCTCTGGTAGACTCTTCATCGCAACAGACTTAGCATATATCTTTTTCTTGATCTTATCTTATCGTTTCATGACTAATCCGATCATGCTTATCTTCTGCTCTTTTTCCCGATCAGATCTATCTCCATTTGGCTATTCCTTGACATGGTCATTACTGTGTTCCTTCTAGACTTCTACTGCGTGTAGCCAACGCCCTTTTAATCACCGCGTGATTCTTTTCATTTCCGTGCTGTGCATGGCTATGGCACAGCCCAGTTCATTACCACTGCTGCAGCTTCTCTTCCATTTGATCTGCCACCTGCAGTATCAAACGTGTTATTCATTTCCGTTCCCCTCAGCCCTAGCGGCTGTGGTACACCTTTATCGCTATTGGATAGCTACAACATGGACTCTTACTTTAGTCGCCGCCCTACTGCGTAGGCATAGCATTCTACCTAATCAGGTATTAAGGTTAGCAATACATGTACAAATAGTATAGTAGTATATAAACCCCAAGGACAACGCTGGGTAGATCCCCAGTCTAGTCTCTTGGATTCCACCTTGGTCTTTTCCTGAATCTTAGAGCTACTCCCCTAAGGACAGGGACATATATCCTAGAGCCCAGTGCTCGTCTGAGTTGTCATTCACAACGTCTGACTCACCACCTCTCTTATTTTTTACTGGTCTCTAGTCTCACTCACTTGAGCCTGTCACTAACTTTGGCCTTACATGCTCGAGTCATCACTACTCGCTTTATACGACCTTTAGGTTGTTTTGTTGTTTGTTAGCAGCTTGAACTTAGCTGAAGAAGACGTGAACAGGAGTTCACTAGGCAGATATAGATTCAGCCGTTCCATTAGACTAGACTCATTTACTCTACTGGTCGGCCTAGGAAGGCTTACTCTTAGAGGATCCAAGCCAATGGGCTTAGCAGTCTAACTGAACTAGAAGTCCATTAGACTAGACTCTTTTACTCTTCTAGGCCGGACGCCTCCAAGAGGACCCTCGCACCAACGGGTGTAAGAAAGTTCATCAGATTAAGTGTCTATTGGAGTTTCACTCTAGTAGTCAGAAGAAAGATCCATACTCCCTTTGTCTCATTCATCGTCAGTCGCCAACGGGCAGAGCTGAGAGAAGAGCAAGAGCCAGCTTACAAATAAGTCTCGGAGTAGGGAGTCTCACGAACGCAAGTGCTATTGAGCATTGCACCATTGCATGATTGAAGTTTACATCGACGACTTCCTTATCATCAAAGACGAAGAAGAACTAAGAAGAGAACAAGCTATTTTGGAAGCTTTGTTCACGGTTCTTGAAATACGATAAAAGCATTCAACGTATGCTTTGGGTCTATTTCCTGATCAGTTATAGCCTCATCGTTCTTATCATCGCTATCTTGTTCATCAAGTGGCTTATCAAGTTTATCATTGACAATCAAACCCCTATACTTATCGTCGCTCAGAAAGGCGAAACGAATTGATCCTCTTTCATAGGATTTATCGGAATCGTACCAGCAACCGGAGCTCATACCGAAGGTTGGGCAAGTGGAGAACCCCTTCATTGAGTAAATTGATGCTGTTGGAAATAGCACTAGGAATCTTCACAGGAGTTTTTATTCTATCTTTAGCATTCGCCGCCTGGTTCATTCATATCGTCATCACCAAGAACTCGCCAATCCTCTTAGTAGGACACGTTTATCGAACTGAAGAAGGTCTTTACAGATTTAGCACAGGACTGATATCCCCGACAAAAGCATCTGGAGATAACTGGAGGTTTAGGTCCCAGTGGGACAGTGATACCTCTTGGTGGAGCAGACCAAGATCTAGACCAGAAAGTTCAGAAGCAACGGAGACTGGTGAATGGAATTAGAACACTATATCAAGGACGTTCTACAAATTGAACCAGTAGATCCTGAGGATCTCTTGTGGATCTTACGAAAAATAGAAGAAGAATTACGAACCTTGTGGGATCAAATGAATAAAAGATGATGGGCTTTTTTCTTTACTGTAGTATGCCTCTTTATGATTAACCTACAACTCCAAGTACAACAATGGAAAGTGCAGAGCGCTAGACCTCTTGAAGCATCCCTGGAAATGCCCTCCCTTATCCTAACAGAGTCAGAAAAAGAAGAAGATTGAGAAAGACCTAACGATCTCTTTGAAGAAAGAAGGACAGATTTGGAAACTCTATATCAAAGGATACAAGAAGATCCAGATTTAGTTAACGACGAAGGAACTCTTTTGGAAAGAAATGAGATATCTTATCCGACGTTAGAAGAAGAAGCAAAAGTGCTGATGAAACGAAGAGGATGGTGTCTTCATTGTTCAGAAGTAGGACATGAAGTATGGGACTGTTCGCTCATTCAACAAGGGTGTATAGAATGCCTTTGGGTAGGAGGAAAACACGAACCCTTGTGCAGCAACAACATAGAGTGTTTCAACTGCAAGATGAAAGGGCACTCCTTCCTGCAATGTCCCATCCCATCTTATAAGTGTTATCATTGCTCACACGAATGGGGAGTTCATACGAAGAATTGTCCATTCAACAATCCAGCTATACGACGAATAAAATCGTATGAAGATCTCAGATCTTACTTTAGAAAAGAAGACCCTGGATACTTCACAGATTCACCTCAAATGACAAATGTCTATTGGCATCCTTACAAAAATACGGTCTTTAATAAAACTAGGACCAAGAAATTCTACTTGAAGTAGAATCAGAAGAAACTTTATCTTTGCCGTCATGCGGGTCTCATCTAGATGATGAGCTTGGCCGGGACGTGACACCGGTGCTTGATTCGCATATAACCAAGAAAGAGAAAGTTTTCCCAGAAGTAGTGGAGATACGAAGTATGGAAACTTCTACTCCCACCCCTGAACAGAAACGACACAATGTCCGAACAATGTATCCGGAATTATCCAAAGAAGATCTGGATGAATTACTACCGGAATCAAAAGAAACAGAGTTTCATTTCTTAAGAACTTTAAATCCCCAGAAGGATATAGTTCTACCAATAAAGATAACGCCAAAACTAAATATACCTTTCACAAAAACATCCGCCCTCCTAGACTCTGGAGCAAACGCGATCTTTATAAATCAAAGTTTTGCACAGCATCTTCATCTTCCTTTAAAACCCTTATGACACCCGATAGCGGTGTATAACACCGATGGAACCTTAAATGCTGCTGGAAAGATAACGCATAACTGTCAGCTTGTTATGGAATATGAAGGTCATCGTGAGAAATTGACAGCAGAGGTCACCGATTTAGGAAAGTTTGAGTTCATTCTGGGATACGAGTGGTTACAGCGCCACAACCCAGATATAGACTGGACAACTGGATCGGTTAGATTGACGAGATGTCCCCAACACTGTCGAAATCTCCAACAAGGTGATTCCACCCCAAGCAAGTTTTTACAGATGCTTTGCAAAGAACAGCTAGATCAAAGCTATAACGTGTACCATTGGATAAACTCCTTAGAGAGGAGTGTAGATTCGCAGAAACTATTAGAAAGAGTTCAGCCAAAGGAAATTCCCCCTGAACAATTAGTCCCGAAGGAGTATCATGACTATCTTACAGTATTCTCTAAAAAGGATTCAGAAAGAATGCCCTTACGAAAACCGTGGGATCATGCAATTGAATTGCAAGAAGACTTTAAACCCCGAAAAGGAAGGATCATTCCCCTATCCATAGATGAACAAGAAGAAGTCACTGCGTTCCTAGATGAACAAATCAAAAAGGGGTATATTCGTCCTTCAAAATCTCCGCAAACATCCCCAGTATTCTTCGTCCCTAAGAAAGATGGTGGAAAACGAATGATACAGGATTACCGATATCTCAATGAACGCACCATCAAAAACAACTATCCACTTCCATTAATTTCTCAGCTTGTTGACAAGTTGAAGGATGCCAAGCTCTTTACGAAAATGGATCTGAGATGGGGATACAATAACGTACGCATCAAAGAAGGAGATGAATGGAAAGCCGCTTTCGTATGCTTCCGAGGAGCATATGAACCTCTCGTAATGTATTTCGGATTATGCAATTCACCAGCCACCTTCCAGGCAATGATGAATGAAATATTTGCTGATATGGAAGAAGTGGTAGTGGTGTATATCGACGATCTATTAATATTCACGAAAACGGAAGACCAAAAAGAACATGATCGAATCGTGCGAGAAGTCTTACGACGACTAAAAGAGAATGACCTTTTTGTGAAGGCACCCAAATGTCGCTTTCGTGTCACAGAAGTAGATTTTCTTGGCATGATTGTGGGAAGGAATGGCATTTCTATGGACCCTAAGAAGGTAGAAGCCATAACTCAATGGCCCATTCCCACCAATGTCAAAGGAGTAAGAAGCTTTTTAGGATTAGCAAACTTTTATCGTTGCTTCATCTCCAACTTTTCAAAAGTCGCAAGACCATTGAATAATCTCTTGAAGAAAGAAATTCCGTTTGAATGGGGTTTAGAACAGCAAGAAGCATTTGAAATGCTCAAGAACTCATTCGTAACAGCCCCAATCCTAGCATATCCCGATATAGATTGTGAATTTCGTTTAGAGGCCGACGCTTCAGATTATGCCACAGGAGCAGTGCTCTCTATTAAGAAGGATGACAAATGGTATCCTGTTGCTTACGCCTCACATAGCATGCAACCTGCCGAACGAAATTATCCCATTTCAGATAAAGAGATGCTCTCGGTCATATGATCCCTAGAAGAATGGAGACATTATCTCAAAGGAGCTAGATTTCCAGTGGAAGTCTGGAATGATCATCAGAATCTTCAATGGTATCAAACAAGACAAGATCTTAACCGAAGGCAAGCTAGATGGGCGCAATACTTATCTAGATTCAATCTAAGATGGATTCATAAGCCTGGAGCTACGATGGGAAAAGCCGATGCCCTCTCTAGACGAGAAGATCATGCTATTGGCATAGATCAAGATAATAAAGGAGTTTTGGTAATACCACCAGAGCAGATTAGATCTATGGAGCAAGATACTCCAATTCTCATCTCCGATGAAGGCGAACGACTTAATAAATCTATATTCAACGAGCTTTGCAAGCTCACGGAGAAAGATACCATATATCTTGGCAGAAAACACTTTTTACTCGAAGAAGAAGATGGCTTGTTGCATGATCCGCAAGGCCGCATATACGTACCGGACTCTGCCCTGATTAAGATGGACATTCTCAGACTCTATCATGACTCACCGATAGCCGGTCATCCTGGATATGAGAAAACCTTGGAATTAATTTCCAGATTCTATTGGTGGCCAGGAATATCCACTTTCGTACGAGAATACGTTATTCATTGTGAACGATGTCAACGTTTCAAGAGAAGTAACAAAGCCCCTAGTGGGTTATTACAACCCTTACCTATTCCGGAAAGACCTTGGAGTCATATTTCCGTAGATTTCATCACCGATCTTCCAAGATCTAGAACGTTTGATTCTATTCTCACGGTCGTAGATCGATTTTCAAAAGAAGTCAAACTTATTCCATGCACCAAGCAATGCAATGCCCTGGATATGGCATGATTATTCTTAAACCACGTATGGAAGCATCATGGACTTCCATCTTCCATTGTTTCAGATCGAGGACCTCAATTTGCTGCGCAAGTAATGAGAGAGATCAATAAAGCCTTATCGATTGAGACGAAACTCAGCACAGCATTCCATCCTCAAACGGACGGACAATCTGAGATTGTTAATAAAGAAGTTCAAAAGTTTTTGAGAATCTTTTGTTCAGAAAAACAAGATCAATGGGCAGATTGGCTTGCCGTTGCCCAGTTTTCCATTAATTCCAAACAACATGCTTCTACCAAGAAGACCCCCTTTGAAGTCATGCATTCATACCACCCTAGAATGGGTATAGAACCGCTTAAGACAGATAAAGCACCTGCTGCAGTGAGATTTGCTGATGAGATGGCTGTCACGTTTGATCAAGTACGGCAGAATATGAAAGCAGCACAGGCACATCAGAAGAAGTATGCAGATCAATCTCGTAGCAATACCCCTGACTATCACGTGGGCCAACAAGTTTGGCTATCCACAGAAAACCTTAAACTCACCCGTGCTTCTAAGAAGCTCTCGGAACGATGGCTCGGTCCATTCAGCATCACGAAACTAATGGGACCTAATGCAGTGGAACTTAAGCTTCCCCGATCCATGAGGATCCATTCAGTTGTCAACGTCTCTCGTATTAAACCTTATAAGGAACGCCTAGAAGGTCAGCCGGTTGAACGGCCTGGTCCTGTCAAGGTTACCGAAGATCGAGATAACGAATGGGAAGTAGATTTCGTTGTGGACAGCAGATATCGGCAACGCCGACTGGAATATCTGGTACACTGGAAAGGATATGACGAAACTGATAGAACTTGGGAACCACGTTCCAACCTTACTAATGCCAAAGAGGCTATTTCCGATTTCTATAAACAACATCCCTTGGCTCCACGAGCCCTTACCATTGAACCCGATCAGTTTCTATTCCTTTTTCAGAAACGTCCTGAAAATGTTACCACTGTTGCACCTCATCATCTCCCTTTTGATCATTTGGACAATGATCTTTAGCGGGGGGTAGTGTGACGATCCTTGCCATCTCGTATACGGTCTCTGGTAGACTCTTCATTGCAACGGACTTAGCGTATACTTTTTGCTTGATCTTATCTTATCGTTTCATGACTAATCTGATCGTGCTTATCTTCTGCTCTTCTTCCCGATCAGATCTATCTCCATTTGGCTATTCTTTGACACAGTC
>JBBPUB010000589.1:0-11737 GCA_038094415.1 Xerocomus alliaceus
TCCTCAAACAGATGGACAATCTGAGATTGTTAATAAAGAAGTTCAGAAGTTTTTAAGAATCTTTTGTTCAGAAAAACAAGATCAATGGGCAGATTGGCTTGCCGTTGCTCAGTTTTCTATTAATTCCAAACAACACGCTTCTACCAAAAAGACCCCCTTTAAAGTCACGCATTCCTATCACCCTAGAATGGGTATTGAACCGCTTAAGACGGATAAAGCACCCTCTGCAGTAAGATTTGCTGATGAAATGACCACTACGTTCGAACAAGTTCGACAGAATATGAAAGTGGCACAAGCACATCAAAAGAAGTACGCAGATCAATCTCGCAGTAACTCCCCCGAGTATCGTGTGGGCCAACAAGTTTGGTTATCCACAGAGAATCTTAAACTCACCAGAGCTTCTAAGAAGCTTGCTGAACGATGGCTCGGTCCATTTAGTATTACCAAGATAATGGGAACCAATGCAGTGGAACTTAAACTTCCCAGATCCATGAGGATACATCCAGTTGTAAATGTATCTTGCATCAAACCTTACAAGGAACGCCTAGAAGGTCAGCCGGTAGAACGGCCTGGTCCTGTCAAGGTTACTGAAGACAGAGATAACGAGTGGGAAGTTGATTTCATTGTGGACAGCAGATATCGGCAACGCCAACTGGAATATCTGGTACATTGGAAAGGATATAACGAAACTGATAGAACTTGGGAACCACGTTCCAACCTTACTAATGCCAAGGAGGCTATTTCCGACTTCTATAAACAACATCCCTCAGCTCCGCGAGCACTTACCATTGAACCCGATCAGTTTCTCTTCCTTTTTCAGAAACGACCTGAAAACATTACTACTGTCGCGACTCATCGTCTTCCCTTTGATCATTTGGACAATGATCTTTAGCGGGGGGTAGTGTGACGATCCTTGCCGTCTCGTATACGGTCTCTGGTAGACTCTTCATCGCAACGGACTAAGCATATACTTTTTGCTTGATCTTATCTTATCGTTTCATGACTAATCTGATCGTGCTTATCTTCTGCTCTTCTTCCCGATCAGATCTATCTCCATTTGACTATTCTTTAACACGGTCATTACCGTGTTCTTTCTAGACTTCTAACGCATGTAGTCAACACCTTTTTTAATCACCGCGTGATTCTTTTCATTTCCGTGCTGTGCATGGCTATGGCACAGCCCAGTTCATTACCGCTGCTGCGGCTTCTCTTCCATTTGATCTGCCACGTGCAGTACCAAAACGTGTTATTCATTTCCGCTCCCCTCAGCCCTAGAGGCTGTGGTACGCCTTTATTGCTATTGGATAGCTACAACATGGACTCTTACCTTAGTTGTGGCCCTACTGCGTAGACATAGCATTCTACCTAATCAGGTATTAGGGTTAGCAATACATGTACAAATAGTAGAATAGTATATAAACCCCAAGGACGACGCTGGGTAGATCCCCAGTCTAGTCTCTTGATCTTCTCCAGAACTCGACTACTAAGCCACCTTCGCCACCTCAACTCTTTCCTCAACAGAACGAGTTAGTAGTCTTTTATCTTTTTAGCTGATAGTTGTAGTAGAGCCGGTTCAAGTTCCCAAGGGGTTCTGCCGTTTCACCCAGTATCATCCTTGGGGTTTATATACTACTCTACTATTTGTACATATATTGCTAACCCTAATACCTGATTAGGTAGAACGCTATGCCTACACAGTAGGGATGCAACTAAGGTAAGAGTCCATATTGTAGCTATCCAATAGCAATAAAGGTGTACCACAGCCTCTAGGGCTGAGGGGAGTGGAAATGACTAACACGTTTGATACTGCAGGTGGTAGATCAAATGGAAGAAAAGCCACAGCAGCAGTAATTAAGTGGGCTGTGCCATAGCCATGCATAGCACAGAAATGAAAAGAATCATGTAGTAATTAAGAGGACATTGGCTACACACATTAGAAGATCAGAAGAGCACAGTAATAACCATGGCAAAGAATAGTCAAATGGGTTTAGATCTGATCAGAAAGAAGAGTAGAAAATAAGCACGATCAGATTAGTCATGAAATGATAAGATAAGATCAAAGAAAAAGTATATGCTAAGTCCAGCTTGACAAAGAGTCTACCAGAGACCATATACAAGACAGCAAGGATTATCACAGATACTAACCAATGGAAACAGATCCCCTATCCATCCAAAGATGTAATAATAATACAATTCACAGGAAATTCAGCTACTGCATGCTCATTAATATCTACAATGATGTTCACTCCAACTCCACCATACATAAGCTATGTGTCAAGTCTGGGTCCTCCAGACTAGTCCAACGATGTCCGGAATGGAGTTGCAATGGAGGGTGAGGAAAGGATGGGTGGAATGGAGGGGGTGAGGATGTTTGGCGCAGGACTTATGTGTTGCACCCTTGTACTCGTTATCCTCAGAGTCAGAGGTCAGATGAGCGCAGAAGCTCAAGGTTGGAAGCATGAGGAGGAAACTAATTCGATATTCAAACTGAAGTATATACAAGTTGGAGTACCATATTTATACTATGGAGTCTGGATGGATTAGTAACGGAATGTGACAGGTTGTCAAAGGTGAAACAGAATGAGTAATGATATATCAAAGTTGGAGACAGGTTGGGGACATGCCCGAGACAGGTTGGAGACAAGTCAGAGACAAATGTCCGAGACAGGTCTGGGACAGATTGGAGACAGATGTTGGGCTGTCATACTAAACAAGACACCTGCTTGGAGGAACTAAGAATGAGAATAACTGAAGGAGATCATACGAATTGGGAATACGAGAGACAAGATAAGAGATATCTAGGAGATCGTACCAGAGATCATACTGGAGATCATGCCAGAGAGTACTGGAGTACCGGAGTTGGAGCGGTATGTGACACTATGCCACTTCACACAAAACCACCTGCAAAAACTATATCCAGAAGAAGGGGTGCATGTAATATGCCTAGGAGACTTTAACTATCACCACCCACTCTAGGAGAATGAACAGAACACTCACCTACTTAAGGCCATGCATCTCACACATGCAACTCCACTAATCAACCTAATTGCAGACCACTTCTGGATAATGCCCCTAGTAAAAGGGAAACCAACCCTAGAAGCCTCAAACAGCAAAAACTGGATAAGGGTAAACAATGTTTCCTGCACCAACCACTCAGTGGAACATGTAATCATATGCCACATGTCCCCGAAAAACCAAGGCCCAGCAACAGACCACATCCCCATACTTACCACTATCAACTTAAGCATTCCCCAAGAAACAGCCAAACCAAACCACAACTTCAGAGATGTTGATTGAAAAGCATTCAACAATGCCCTAAAAGCTGAGCTCTCTGACCCCATCTTTGATGAATCCATCACCACAATACCAACATTCTAGACATACACTCACAAATTCATAGATGCCATCACAAACATAGTCAACAAGCATGTACCACACACACAACCATCTCCACACTCCAAAAGATGGTGAACACATGACCTCACCAATATGAGAAAAGAGCTAAACTGCCTAGCAGACCATGCATATCACCTATACAGCCAACAACACCACCCCATACATAAAGAATACCACAAACAATAAAATATATACTGTTACAATCTTATATATTCACTGCTTTATCTTTTTGCTTAGTTTTCTTATTCCTTAGTACACTCCACCTTTTTTCTTCGAGCATGTTGAACATTACTTCATCCTGGTGGTGTCATTACGTTCCATGAGCTTCCTTGCTTTATAAGCTTCTTATCTTCTACCATTACTCTGGGACACTTATCTCTCTCTGTAGCTGTTTCTCTCACAATGGCTTAGTATTCCCATCTTCCATAACCTTCTCTGCGCTTCTTTTGATATCCTTTATATTCCATGTCATGTATCATAGTCTACATTCTTGGTCTACGCTATAACATGTAACCTTGAGTCCACTGCAATCTCTGCACTGTGTCCCTTGAAGCCTTGTGCACACTGAACCCCTGCAATCCCCACCTAGGTCCATCCCAGTACCCTTTGTTCTGAAAAGCAGACTCAGGCTACTCGTGTAACAAAAGACCAAGAATCTCCCTACATCCCTCTTATCTAAGAGTTGGACGCACCCCACTAAGTCACCATAGCCCACAGACCCTCCCATCGGATCTCTAGATCTATCAGTGCCCACTCTGACTCTGAGTCAGAGACTACTCCCCCAGCATCCCCAGCCATCAGACCCAGGCGATTCCCTGGCTTGTCCTCTACTACCCCCACAGAAACCCCACCCTATCCAGGCCCTAGCACCCCCTTAGCACCCTTGTGTCCATTGACCCCACTGTTTCCCACTCGCACCCCATCCCCAGTCACCCCTATGTCCACTCACACCACCGAGCTTAAGGCAGCCCTCCCTGCCAACTTCTCTGGCAAACAAGATGATGCCACCCACTGGATCAAGGCTATGAAGGCCTATTTCTCCATCAATGCTGCTCTCTATAGCACTGATAAGACTAAGATCATGACCACCCTAAACAAGCTCAGCAAGGGCCAAGCCATCTCCTTTTCTAAGCTGTGGTATGATAAACTCGCAGATCCTAACACCGCTGCCACAGAGAAAACCTTTGACAAGTTTGTAGAAAACTTTGAAGGAATGTTTTTCCCCTTCGACACCAAAGCCACTGCCCACCTTGCCCTGTCAAAACTTGTTCAAAAGTCCTTCCACAAACCCAACAGGGAGATCGACGACAGTTTTCACAAATACATCATGGAGTTCCAGAACTTAGCTACCCAAGCTGGAATCACTGACCACGCCATGCTCATAGATGCATTCTTCCTTGGCATAGATCAGAGGATCGCTATCATGGTCCTCTCCATGGACAAAGTCCCGACTCTTATTGCAGATTGGCTGGATAAGGCCAAGACGTTCCACACTCAGATCGCTCACATTGAAGCACTAAAGAAGGGAAAGCCCACCCCTTCTCTCCCTAGAACTCCCAGAGACCCAAACGCCATGGATGTCAACACCATTTGACTCACCAAGTTAATACCCCAGGAGCGAGCCAAATGCATCTGAGAAGGATGCTGCTTCTGCTGCCGACACACAGGCCATAATGCTACCCAATGTCACTCATACCCTCACAGTCCCCCCAGTCAAACCATAGCAACCATGTCCACTGTCGCCCCATCTGTCCCATCCAACTCCACCATTGCTCCTCCTGAAATGGCAGAACCCGATGGGAAACTTGAACTGGCTCTACTACAACTATCAGCTAAAAAGAATAAAGACTACTAACTCGTTCTGTTGAGGAAAGAGTTGAGGCATTGACGAGGTGGCTTAGTAGTCGAGTTCTGGAGAAATCCAAGAGACTAGACTGGGGATCTACCCAGCGTCGTCCTTGGGTTTATATACTACTATACTATTTGTACATGTATTGCTAACTCTAATACCTGATTAGGTAGAATGCTATGCCT
Organism: Xerocomus alliaceus; assembly: GCA_038094415.1. Taxonomy (NCBI): domain Eukaryota; kingdom Fungi; phylum Basidiomycota; class Agaricomycetes; order Boletales; family Boletaceae; genus Xerocomus; species Xerocomus alliaceus. The sequence goes on from JBBPUB010000589.1 coordinate 5,431, forward strand.
ACGCAGTAGGGCTACAACTAAGATAAGAGTCCATGTTGTAGCTATCCAATAGTGATAAAGGATCTGTATAGCCTCTAGGGCTAAGGGTTATACCATCCAATGGCGTAAAGGCGTACCACAGCCTCTAGGGCTAAGGGGAGCAGAAATGAATAACACGTTTGATACTGCGGGTGGCAGATCAAATGGAAGAGAAGCTGCAGCAGTGGTAATGAACTGGGCTGTGCCATAGCCATGCACAGCACGGAAATGAAAAGAATCACGCAGTGATTAAAAGGGCATTGGCTACACACGTTAGAAGATCAGAAGAAACACAGTAATGACTGTGTGAATGAATGGCCAAATGGAGATAGATCTGATTGGAAAGAAGAGCAGAAGATAAGCATGATCAGATTAGTCATGAAACGATGAGATAAGATCAAACAAAAAGTATACACTAAGTTCGTTGTGATGAAGAGTCTACCAGAGACCATATACGAGACGGCAAGGATCGTCACACCTTCCACTCCCTCTCGAGCTCCCACTCTCTCCACATTGCAGATGTTTGTCCACCAACTCCAGACCCAGGGGAAGATGGAGGATGAGATCCTCCAGATCCTTCAGGCATGCTATGAAGATTCCTCTGATGAACAACTCCCCACAACGTCTTTTTAGAAGGAGAGGGTGTGTCAACGTCTCCCTCCCATGTATTAGTAGGACTGCCTAGTTATCGCACAATCCGAATCCCCATTCGTCTTAAAGTGCAGTTTGAAATCGTTGAAACCATTGCTCTCATTGACAGTGGAGCCACAGGAAATTTCATAGATAAATCCCTAGTCCCTCACCTAAAGCTAGGAGTACATGCCCTCTCAGAGCCCATTAAAGCTTGGAACGTAGACGGGACAGAGAACCACCATGGAACCATCAGAACAAAACTCAAGGCACAACTTACTCATGAAGACTTCTCGGACAATGTTGACCTACTTGTTTTGGGACTCGGCAAGAAGCAGGTGATCCTTGGGATGCCTTGGCTGCAGAAGTGGAACCCCCAGGTTGACTGGAGGACAAAGTCCCTTCTGCTCCCACAGGATCACCTCGAAGAAAGTATCAACAAGATCACAATCTCTACCCAGCTTGCCCAGGACAACCTTCCTCAGACCACTGCTCTACCTAGCTGGTGCGTAGAATATGAAGACGTGTTCTCCGAGACCATGTTCAATGCACTGCCCCCTCATTGTCCTTATGATCACACCATTGACTTAAAACCCTCATTCCTCCCAAAGATTGCCAAAGTATACCCACTGAACCCCAAGGAAAAAGAGGCCTGTAAAACCTTCATTGACAAAAACCTCAAAATGGGCCGCATCCTCCCCTCAAAATCTCCCCAAGCCTCTCTGTTCTTTTTTGTTCCAAAGAAGGATGGCATGCTACACCCTTGCCAGGATTACCGATACCTCAATTCCCATACGATCTGCAATGCCTACCCCCTACCCCTCATATCTGATCTAATCAATGACATGAAGGAGTCCACCATCTTCACCAAGTTGGACATATGCTGGAGATACAACAACATATGCATTCAAAAGGAGAACCAGTGGAAAGCAGCATTTATCACTCCCCTGGGGCTCTATGAGCCAACAGTCATGTTCTTCAGATTTTGTAACGCTCCACCTACATTCCAGGCTTTCATGAATCACATTTTCACTGATCTCCTTGTGGAAGGATGGCTTAAGATCTACATGGACAATATCGGCATTCACACCAAAGATAATCTAGAGGTTCATCACCAATGCACCAAGCTAGTCTTTGAATGCCTCAGGACGCACCAACTATCCTTGAAACTATCTAAATGCTCATTCGACACCCCCACCATGGAATATCTCAGAATGATCATTGGGCAAGGGAAGCTCCAGATGGACCCAGTTAAACTCAACACCATAAGAGAATGGCAACCCCCATCCTCCATCAAAGGGATTTGGAGTTTCCTTGGTTTTGCCAACTTCTACTGGAAATTCATCCCCAACTTCTCCAATATTGTATCCTCCCTCATGCTCCTTACTAGGAAGGACACACCCTGGAAATGGACCCCCCAACAGCAGACTGCATTCGAAACCCTCAAAGAGGCTTTCATTTCCGCACCTGTCTTGAAGCTCCCTGACCCCAGCAAACCATTCTCTGTGATGACAGACGCCTCTCTTCTTGCAGCAGGAGCTGTATTACTTCAAAAAGACATAAATGGAGATGATCACCCGTGTGCCTACTTCTCCAAGACATTCTCCTCAGCAGAAAGAAACTACAACATCTATGATAGAGAGTTACTTGCCGTCATCCTGGCCTTGGAAGAATGGAAACAATACCTTTCCGGTTTCGTCCATTCAGTCACCATCATCACTGATCACAAAAACCTGTCATACATTCATGATTCCAGGAAACTCTCCAGACGCCAAGCACACTGGTCACTATTTTTACAGGACTTTGACTTAGTTTGGCAGGTTACTCCTGGAACCAAGATGGGTCCAGCAGATGCTCTGTCCCGATGATCTTCCTTTGACACCTCTGATGACAATATCAACTCTTCCATAGTCCAGGAACCCACCATCATCCAAGCCCTCGACACCGCACTGTTGCACAAGATCAAGTCCTCCTCCAGCAACAACCCCCTTGTCCTTAGAGCTCTCAAAGCAGCACAGCTGGGCTCCCCATTATCCCCTAGATTGGTTGTATCAGACTGGAAGTTCGATAATGGTCACCTCTTCTACAAAGACAGATTATACGTTCCCCCTGAGCACAGGACATCCCTACTCCACACGTTCCACTCCGCCCCTACTACTGGACATGCAGGGCAATTCCGCACCAAAGCCCTACTAGAACGAGACTTTTGATGGCCCGGCCTCTCCACTTTTGTTAAGAACTTCATCAATGGATGCCCCATTTGCCAAACATCTAAGACCAATACTCACCCCACCATACCACCACTATTGCCAATCCCATCCGTTGCCACCCTCCCATTCAAGCAACTATCTGTTGATCTTATCACAGATTTACCTCCATCTGACGGATTTGATTCCATCATGGTCGTGGTCAACCATGGGCTTACAAAGGGGGTAATTCTCACTTCTTGTCACAAAACCATCGACACCTTAGGGATTGCTTGCCTTTTTCATGATCATGTGTTCAGGCGGTTCAGAATACAGGACTCCATCATCTTGAATTGAGGACCACAGTTCACCTCGGCCCTAGCATGAGAGTTAGCCAGACTACTCCACTATGACATCAAATTATCCACAGCGTATCATCCTCAGATGGATGGTCAAACTGAGAGAACCAACCAGGAACTAGAAACATATCTCAGGATCTTCTGTGGGAACAACCCCCATAAGTGGGCCAAAGTTCTCACCACTGCTGAGTTCCAGCACAATTCCTACCCTCACTCATCCACTCAGAAATCCCCATTCAGTCTCATGTTGGGCTATGAGCCCAGAGTGTTCCCCACCCTCACAAAGACCTTCATTCCTGCACTATCTTCTAGGATGGACACCCTGACCAAAGCAAGGGACGAAGCCCTAGTGGCACACAGTTCGGCATGTCTAGCGATGAAATGACACCAAACAATTAAGTTCACCCCCTGGAAGGTTGGAGATTGAGTATGGCTGGAGGCCACTCATCTCCGCATCCCATTCCCATCCAGGAAACTAGCCCCCAAGAGAGTGGGATCATTCGAGATCACCCAAGCCCTCTCTCCTCTGGTGTACCGCCTCAAACTTCCCAAGTCGTGAAGAGTTCACAATACGTTTCATGCCTCCCTCCTATCACCATTTAAACAGACCATCACTTATGGCACACCATTCCTAGAACCCCCACCCAAGATCATTGACAATGAAGAGGAATATGAAGTTGAGGCCATTCTAGCTCATAAGGGAACTCCAGGTCGCTATCATTACCTCATTAAATGGAAGGGTTATGCTCCTTCGGAAAACATCTGGGAACCTGAAAGTAATCTCCGTCACACAGCCTCCATTCTAACAGATTATAAATGCCACCATCTACTGCAGTAACCAGGAATCCTCATGGAATGCCTTGACATTCAGCTGATCGTCTCTATCCTTTTTCTCTGCCTCATCCTTATCACCACTGTTGTGGTCACCATATATTGGGCAGCCACATTCCCTCATCTGCATTAGATGCCCATTGATCCAACCATTTTAGTTGCCTTAGAACATGCTTTCTCCTTCCTTGTCCTTCTCCTCATCATGGTCTGGGTATGCATGACTCAGATCCTCGCGAGTGCAGCCTACATTCTTGCCCACCTCCACCACCTTCATCCTCTACAGTGCCATCCTCACGGACCCCCAGCTCCTCCACACCGTCGAGGTCCTCCCCCTGTATCAAGAGAATGAAGTTACCCAGGAACTCGTTAGGCTATTCCATGAGGTGGCTCATGTTCAATATTATCATCATCGTTGTATTCCTTCTGACACTCCTTCCATGGTGGGAATTCCTTTACGCTTAGCTATCAATAAAATCCCCAAAAGAATCCTTTCGGTACTTCATCTCTTTGGTTTCAATACATATGTCTCCATGATTCCATCCGCATTAATTTTCCCTACTTTCAGACGTATATACCTTTCTCTCTCTCTGCAGGAACGTGACCACTATCTGGAATCTATTTTTTCTATATCTAACACACCTCTTATTTCATCTACTTCACCTTCACCTACTACTACTACCCCTGCCTCTCCTGTCCCACTCCATGTTGCTCTAGCTGAGCATATCTCCTCACCCCCACCTCCGTTATCCCCTGCCACATCCTCCATTTTCTTGGACTCAGAAGGATCAACAGGAATTACCACCTTCGAACTCAACCAAGGAGTCATCATAGCCAACAGGGAGTTCCTACTCACCCTTCCAAATGGCCAACGGATACTATCCTCCCCTCATCATGTACTCCAACCTGCCACCAGACCCCCCCCTGCCTCCACCACTACTACCTGCTTTCTATGTGGAGGTAGGGGTCATTATTGAGCAGATTGTTCCCAGTACTGATGCTCTACCTGTAACCAATCCACTCCTGGTCACAACGTTCGCGATTGCCTTTGCACCCAGTGCTCCTTTTGTCTACAATGGGGGCATGGCCCTCACTTCTGCCCTCAGCAAGTTTGTGTGACATGTGATGCACCTGGACACATCCGAGACAATTGTCCATTTGAGCATTACTCCGTACCTCAGGCAAGCGCAATCTTTGAAGGACCCACTCAGGGATAGCATCTTGGAAGTGGGATTTTCAATATATGAAGGGGGTATTGTTACAATCTTATATATTCACTGCTTTATCTTTTTGCTTAGTTTCCTTATTCCTCAGTACACTCTGCCTTTCTTCTTCAAGTATGTTGAACGTTACTTCATCCTGGTGGTGTCATCACGTTCCACGAGCTTCCTTGCTTTATAAGCTTCTTATCTTCTACCATTACTCTGGGATGCTTATCTCTCTCTGCAGCCATTTCTCTCACAATGGCTTAGTATTCCCATCTTCCATAACCTTCTCTGCGCTTCTTTTGATATCCTTTATATTCCATGTCATGTATCATAGTCTACATTCTTGGTCTATGCTATAACATGTAACCTTGAGTCCACTGCAATCTCTGCACTGTGTCCCTTAAAGCCTTGTGCACACTGAACCCCTGCAATCCCCACCTAGGTCCATCCCAGTACCCTTTGTTCCAAAAAGCAGACTCAGGCTACTTGCGTAACACATACTCATCTACCATCAAGGCAACAAAGAAACAGCACTGGACAGACTGGCTAGAAAACATCAATGGTGATGAAATCTGGGTCATGAACAAATACTTATCAATCATCACAGGAGAAACATCCAATACAAGAATCCCAACCCTATGATCAATGGTAGATGGTTCAGAAGCGACTATCAATGACAAAAAGAGCAAAATCCTTGCCACCTCATTCTTCCTGCCACCACCTCCAACAACCATAATCAATACTGAACCACAAGACTATCTGAACCCCATCCCACTAACACAAATGATAACTGCTAAGTCCCTGAACCTCACCCTATCTAAACTGAGTCCATATAAAGCCCCAGGCCCCAATAGCATATACAACATAGTATTCATGCAATGCTCAAAAACACTCAAACCCCACCTACTACACATATTCCAAGCCACCATCAATCTACAAACATTCTATGACCCATGGAGAGAATTCACCACAGTTGTCCTGCACAAACCAAGCTGACCCAACTACACCATGCCAAAGACTTACCACCCCATCACACTGCTAAATACCACATATAAAATTCTCTCCTTAATTATTGCTT
>JBBPUB010000590.1:0-11736 GCA_038094415.1 Xerocomus alliaceus
CTTCAGATTCTCAATCTGGCATCTAGCCCACTCTTTCTCATTGGTGAGGCGGAAATGAAGTTCTATGAGCTTCTTGAATTCAGGCCAATCTGTGGAATCCTCTTTTAGGATTTTATTAAGATGGGCTTGTGCAAATGCTCCTGCATCTCCTTTAGTCATTCGGGATAATATCGCTTTTACTCTGGCTTCTCCTTGGAGTGCTCCTAAGTTCTCCTGTCTCCATACTTGGGCTTTTGTCCACCATTCTTCGAACTTTCTTCCATGCGTTCCATTGTACTCTCCTGGATCTGCTATGATTTTGGTGATTCACACACCACTATGAGAAGATGGTTCTGATTTTACTTGTTCCTCCATCTCCTCCATGTCTTCTCATAATTTCTTGTTTTCTCATAGTATCTGCTCCATAGCCCAGCTATGAACATTGAGATATTCTTTTAAATGGATTCCTAACTGGGATAGATCATTCTTTGAAGATCTGGCAAGTGCATCAAGTGCATTGGCTAGGTGTTCAGGTAATGCCATGATTTAATTAATCAAAAGCAGTGATGGTTTCATTATCATCTGCTTGATTGGATCTGACCAGATTTGGAATGTGCCAGTCATTCTTGTTAAACCAACCTCTGTGGTATCTCCAATTATCTCTGGAGGCTTTAGTCAGGCTTACTATGCTGAAGCTTATTCCAAAAGGGTTTTCTTTGGTCCTATAGGCGTGTACTACTGTGAGTATGGGTGCATTGCGTTCAACGACTTGTTTGATGATCTAGCAAAGGATGAGGGTGCAAGTAAGAAATATTCCGATGAATGTGGCTAGAATGAGCTCAAACGTTGAGATCATTTAGTAGTGCTGACAGTTGTGTGGTCGTTGTTGGAGTCCTTCTCCAAAGATCTAACTGTCTAAGGTTGCGTTAGTGGCGGGAACTACTCCTACAAAGGCGGAGTAAGGGGTTCTGAAAGTCCTGCTTCGGTTTCCTACAAAGAGGATTGGGACTTGTGAATCTATTGCATACTTGGCGATCCACCTAAGGAAATAGATTGTGATGATGTAAAAGATCAGGCTAAATGAAAGAAGGATAACGATCAATTGCATTCAGTATTTGTATGATCGTGCAGGGATATTCTGTAATCTAATCCTGCTTCCTCTTTCTATTCCCCTCTTTATCTCCTGCTGATATTGCCGGCATTGCCTTTTTCTAGGCAGTGGCGGTGCAGGTGCTTCTTCAAACTCATATTTGGACCACCCTTCTGATAGGTGGCATCTGGGGAGATTAAAGGTTCGGCTATAGAAATTTGCCTGAACCGTCGAAGCTATAGTGTAGAAGCCCCTCTCTTCTTCTGAGGGCAGCCTCTGCAGTGGTAACCAATCTGCATTGTCAGTAATACTCGGACCTGGGCTGCAGTCGTTCAGGTTAGGGGTAGGAGGAAGGAGGAGGTTGGGGCTGTCTTCTTCTCTCTCTGACTTTGTATGGGTGGATAGAATAAGGGGGACAACTATGTCCTTTTCCTTCAAGTTGGTGGCTGGCAATGTGCTCTCTTTGTAGCTGTTCTCTGATCTTACGTCTCTGTTGATCGTATCTCTCATGATCGAGTCCTGATGGGGGAATCCGGATAAAGAACCTTCTAATTCTCTTAAGAAGGCTATTGCCGGCGAGATGGATCTGTTCCCACCCTTCAGGACCTGTGTGGCCTGTTCTTGCTCTTCTCTCAGCTCTGCCCGTTGATGACCGACGATGAAGGGATGAAGGGAGTGGTGGAACTGGGGGAAGGACACTAGCACTCATTAGTACTTGTCCTGTAGTAGAGGGGGTCACTAGAAGAATAAGAGTCTAGTCTAATGAAACGGCTGAACCCTCTTGGGAACGTAGACCAGCTCTACTACGACTATCAGCTAAAAGAAAAGAGAAGGTACTAACTCGCTATGGTTAGTAGAGAGTTGAGAAGGGGCTTGAGGCTTAGTAGTTGAGTTCAGGTGAAAACCAAGAGACTAGACTGGGGATCTATCCAGTGTCATCCTTGGGGTTTATATACTACTATCTATTTGTACATGTTTGTCTAACCCTAATACCTGATTAGGTAGAATGCTATGCCTATGCAGTAGGGCAGCGACTAAGGTAAGAGTCCATGTTGTAGCTATCCAATAGTGATAAAGGCATACCACAGCCTCTAGGGCTGAGGGGAACGGAAATGAATAACACATTTGATACTGTGGATGGCAGATCAAATGGAAGAGAAGCCGCAGTAATGGTAATGAAATGGGCTGTGCCATAGCCATGCACAGCATGGAAATGAAAAGAATCACGCAGTGATTAAAAGGGCATTGGCTACACGTGTTAGAAGTCTAGAAGCAACACAGTAATGACCATGTCAAGGAATAGCCAAATGGTGATAGATCTGATCAGGAAGAAGAGCAGAAGATAAGCACAATCAGATTAGTTATGAAAGATAAGGTAAAATCAAGCAAAAAGTATATGCTAAGTCTGTGGCGATGAAGAGTCTACCAAAGACTGTATATGAGACGGCAAGGATTGTCACACAAACTCCCTCCTCATTGCCTCTTTCTCCTCTACCCCCAACTCCACCAACTCTGCTGCCACCTTTTCCTCTGCTCTGCTCTCCACCCCCATGTCTATGTCTGTGCCTGACTCATACACCTCCTCCACCTTCAGCCACACCAGCTCCTCCACCATCTGCATCTGGTGGATCTGCCACCTTGTTTGCAACTGGACTGCCTCCTGGAGTCCCTTGATTGACTCTGAAATGCCCCAGAGGGCCTTCACCCACTCCGGAGCTGAACCCCCCAAGCCACTAGACCTGGCTACAGTGCTACTCCCCTCTGTTCTCGCCCACTTTGCTGGCCTCTCCAATTCCACGATGGCCCTCTTCCTCCGCCGCTCCAGCTTCTCCTCTCTGGGCTGCTTACACTTCACCTTTGCCTTGTGGCACTCCACACACAAGGTCGACTTGCCTGACCTGAGCTGACACTTGAGCCTGTGCTCATCACACCTCTGGCATGTGGGAGGGCCACTCTGCGCCCACACCTTTCCCTTGCTCCAGCTCTGCTGAGCAGTTACCTCCACTGCCTGTGGTTGGTCAGTTCCAGTTGGTTCCTATGGGGCAGCACTTACCCTTTTTTTTGTGGCCTCCAATGTCACTTTCCATGCCTGCTCTGCCCTCCGCATCTCCAATGCCGCTGCCTCCCTCTTTCTCCTCTTCTCCTCCTCTGCCTTCCTTCATGCCTCCTCTTCCTTCCTCACCTTTGCCCTCTGCCTCCACTCCACCACCTTTGTGTTCCATAACACATCGTCATTGTCCTCACATTCTGTGAGACAGGCATTGTCCCACTCCTTGATGTTGGCATATGGTTGTTGTTTTTCAGACATGATGTTGGTTCAAAGTTAAGGTGCGACCACAGGCTAACCAGACTTATAAATCAGGGCACGATTAAATTCAGGCTCTGCCACTCTGTATTGTCTACCGGCTAATGGCCTTCAGGGGTTCAGGCCTAAGGGGGGGATACTGTCACATACCACTCCAACTCTGGTACTCTGGTGCTCTCCAGCATGATCTCCAGTATGATCTCCAGTACGATCTCCTAGATATCTTTTATCTTGTCTCTCGTATTCCCAATTCATATGATCTCCTTCAGTTATTCTCATTCTTAGTTCCTCCAAGCAGGTGTCTTGCTTAGTATAACAGCCCAACATCTGTCTCCGACCTGTCCTGGACCTGTCTTGAACATCTATCTCTGACTTGTCTCCGACCTGTCTTGGGCATGTCCCCAACCTGTCTCCAACTTTAATATATCATTACTCATTCTGTTTCACCTTTGACAACCTGTCACATTCCGTTACTAATCCATCCAGACTCCATAGTATAAATATGGTACTCCAACTTGTACATACTTCAGTTTGAATATCAAATTAGTCTCCTCCTCATGCTTCTGACCTTGAGCTCTGCGCTTATCTAACCTCTGACTCTGAGGATAATGAGTACAAGGGCGCGACACATAAGTCCTGTGCCAAACGACCTTACCCCCTCCATTCCACCCATCCTTTCCTCACCCTTCCATTGCAACTCCGTTCCAGACATTGTCAGACTCTGTCACATACCGCTCCAACTCCGGTACTCCGGTACTCTCTGGCATGATCTCCGGTACGATCTCCGGTATGATCTCCTAGATATCTCTTATCTTGTCTCTCGTATTCCCAATTCGTATGATCTCCTTCAGTTATTCTCATTCTTAGTTTCTCTGAGCAGGTGTCTCGCTTGGTATGACAGCCCGACATCTGTCTCCGACCTGTCTCGGGCATGTCCCCAACCTGTCTTCAACTTTGATATATCATTACTCATTCTGTTTCACCTTTGACAACCTGTCACATTCTGTTACTAATCCATCCAGACTCCGTAGTATAAATATGGTACTCCAACTTGTACATACTTCAGTTTGAATATCAAATTAGTCTCCTCCTCACGCTTCCAACCTCAAGCTCTATGCTCATCTGACCTCTGACTCTGAGGATAACGAGTACAAGGGCGCGACACATAAGTCCTGCACCAACATCCTCGCCCCCTCCGTTCCACCCATCCTTTCCTCACCCTCCCGTTGCAACTCCATTCCGGACATCGTCGGACTAGTCTGGAGGACCCGGACTTGACAGTATATTCAAACTCATACTTGTACTTGTCATACTCACTATGTCGCACACCCAGACATCCTGACAACGGCTCGAGTTGGTCTTTGGCTCCTCTTGCACCATTCCTGGTGACTTCCACAGCCTTAGTGCTAGACCCGTGACTTTCCCATCCATTTCCACTGCACCTTGTCGTCACACCACTCCTTCTGGTCCTTTCGACTCTCCTCTCACTCCGCTACTGGAAACAGGCCCTGCCTCCCCCTGAATCCGTGAACTCCAGGACGATCCAGTCCCCAGAGAAGAAGGTCTTCATGCTCTGGCCCCTCCGATCCCCAGAGATGATGATGGTGATGATCCTCCAACCAATCCCTCAGAACCACCTGATCCTTCAGACTCAGGTGACCCCTTCAACGATGATGATGAGCAGCAGCCCAACGATGTACCCTTGGCTTTTGAACCATTTAACCAACTCGCCAATGCCATCCGGGACATGACCTGGCAGGCACTCCGGCATAAGTCCTCCAACACTCCTAAAACCAAAGTCTGGGAGCCAGACCTGTTCGACGGACTGGATTCCCGGAAACTCCGTCCCTTCATCATCCAGTGTGAGTTGAACTTCCAAGCCAATCCTAAGTCTTTCCACCATGATCGTGCCAAAGTCACTTTCGTGCAGTCCTATCTCAAGGGAGTCGCCCTTGAGTATTTCAAGCTGGATCTTCTCGGCAGCAAACCTCCAGAGCTCCATCCGCTCTGGATGACCAGCTGGGAAGTATTCCTGTATGAACTCCAGTCTAACTTCGGTCCGCACAATCCCATTGGCAATGCAGAGGCTCAGCTTGAGCAACTCTGCATGAAGGATTTCCAACGCATCTCCAACTATGTAGTCCAGTGGAACTGCCTGGCAAGCCAAGTCTGGGAATGGGGTCCTGGAGTGCTCTGCCACAGTTTCTACATTGGACTTCCCAATCACATCAAGGATGAGTTGTCTCAGCTTGGCAAACCGAGTGACCTCCACAACCTTCGCACTTTAGTGCAGCAGATCGACCATCGCTATTAGGAACGTAGGAAAGAGATTTCTAGGGCCAACAAGGTTTCTGGGTCTAACTCCGGAAATGGTAATTCCAAGGCCACCACATCCACAGCCCCATCTTCATCCACTCCCACCTTGGACTCCAAGCCTAGAAGTTCCATGAAAGACTCTAAGGCCTCCAACTCCAGCGGTCACTTCAACTCCAGAACCTCTGCGGTCCCCAAACCTGACTTGTCGTCCAAGCTAGGTAAGGATGGCAAGCTTATAGCGGTCGAGCGAAAGTGTCACTTCGATAATAATCTGTGCATGTTCTGTGGTCAAGCTGGCCACAAGGCTAAAGAATGCCCGAAGTCATCATCCTGGGCATCCAAGGCTCGTGTGGCTACGACCACAACTCTGGAAGTCAAACTGGAGGCCTCTAGCATGGAGGCGAAAAAATAGTCAGCAGCCTTGTAGACTCCACACGGACTCGAGGTTGCATTGACTCTGCCCATGCACCTAAGGAGGTCCGACTCAACGCGTCCACTCTCTCAGATCCCCGCTCCCTCATGCCTACCATCTCAGTCCTTTCCTATGACATCCCAACCTTCCCCGCACTCATAGACTCCAGATCGTCCGATTGTTTTATAGATACCTCATTTGTTAATGATCACAGACTTTCCCCATACCCCGTCCCTCCGCTTGAACTCCAGCTCTTCGATGGAACATCCAACTCCACCATTACTCACGCTGTCGACCTCTCTATCCATTTTGAAACTGGTGACATCACTCCAACGATGTTCTATGTCACTTCGCTGGATGGATCCTGTTCCCTTGTGCTAGGACACAACTGGCTCACCCACTACAATCTGTTGATTGACTGGGTTTCGAGCAGTATCTTGTTCCGCCCATCTGGACAGACTTTGCCAGCAACTTTGAGCTCTACCCCACAGCCTCCAGACTTACCTCCTCTGGCTGACCCCACACCCTCCGATCCACTGTGTTTCTGTGATTGCAAGGCTCCACCCATTGCGCTGATCAATGCACCTGCCTTTGCATTGGCCTGTCACCTTCAGGGCTCCTTACAGTTTAGCCTGCAACTCTGCCCCAAGGATATCCAACTCCGTGCGTCTTTCACACCTCTGGATCCTGTTGATCTCTCTGGAGTCCCTCCGGACTACCATGACTTCGCGGACATCTTTAGCAAAAGCAGGGTTTCTAAGCTTGCTCCGCACCGCGAACATGATCTCAGGATCAACCTGGAAGAAGGTACATCTCCTCCATTGGGCACCATATACTCCCTCTCCACCTCCAAGCTTGAGTCACTCCGGACGTTCCCGATGAACACCTAGCTAATGGGTTCATTCGCCCCTCCTCTTCCACCCACACCGCCCCAGTCCTCTTTGTCTGCAAGAAGGACGGTTCCCTCTGCCTCTGTGTCGACTTTTGAGGACTTAACAAGATCACGAAGAAAGACCACTATCCCCTTCCCCACATCTCCAACCTCCTAGACGCTCCGAGCCGAGCTAAGATCTATACCAAAATTAACCTCCAGCATGCATACCACCTGGTCTGCATTGCTGAGGGAGATGAATGGAAGACTTCATTCTGGACCCGTTATGGCTCGTATAAGTGGCTAGTCATGCCATTTGGTCTCACCAATGCTCCAGCAGCTTTCCAGTGGTTTGTCAACACCATCTTCGCTGATCTATTAGATGTTTGTGTTATAGTCTATCTCAACAACATCCTCATCTACTCCATGGACAAGGCCTCCCACAAGGAGCATGTCCGGGAAGTGCTCTGTTGACTCCGCAAACATGGACTTTATGCCCGCCCAGATAAGTGTGAATTCCACACCGACTCCACTGATTATCTCAGATACCAACTCTCTCCCTCCGGACTTATCATGTCTCTGGAAAAGGTTAAAGCAATCTTAGATTGGCCCGAGCCTCGGAAAGTCAAGAACATCCAGTCCTTCTTGGGTTTTGCTAATTTCTACAGGTGTTTCATTCATAACTACTCCGATATTGTTGTTCCCCTGACCTGACTCACACAAAAGGGTACTCCATGAAACTTCTCCACAGACTGTTGTTCTGCCTTCCAGGCGCTCAAGGATGTCTTTACCTCGGCTCCGATCCTTACCCACTGGGTTCTGGACGCTCCGATCATAGTAGAAACCGACGCCTCTGACTATGCTATTGCTGGTATCCTCTCTATCTGTTGTATGGACGAGGAAATCCGGCCAGTCGCTTACTACTCTCAGATGCTCCATTCTCTGGAGCTCAATTATGACACCCATGACAAGGAGCTACTTGCCATTCATGAGGCATTCCAGACTTGGCGCCACTACCTTGAAGGTTCCAGAACTCCGGTTGACATCGTCACTGATCACAAAAACCTGGAGTATTTTGCCACTACCAAGCTCCTGACTTGCCAGCAGGTCCGGTGGTTGGAGTTCCTTTCCCAGTTCAATCTGATCATTCGTTTCCACCCTGGACGCCTCGGAGCCAAGCCTGATGCCCTTACTAGACGCTGGGACGTCTACCCCAAAGAGGGGGATAGGGACTACGCTCGCGTTAATCCCCACAACTTCTGCCCCATTTTTACTCAGGAACAGCTTGCTGCGTCCTTACGGGCCACTTATTTTGCAGCTCCGGTTCTCCGGGCCAGCACCCTCTTCAACATTGAGTCACTTCACAGCGATATTCTCTCTGCCCTCCCCTCCGACCCCATCACTGCCATCCACCTCTCTGACTCTGACCCCGATTCGCGCTGGTCCATCGACTCCAATGGCTTCCTCTGTTTGGATAATCGTATCTATGTTCCAGACACTGATAACCTCCGACTCTGTGTGCTCCAGTATAAGCATGATCATCTGCTATTCAGACATTTCGGACAAAATCGCACTTTGGAGCTAATCCGTTGGGAATATACCTGGCCAGGCATCTGGACATTCGTCAAGGAGTATGTCTCTTCTTGCACAGCCTGTGCTCAAGCCAAGGTCCCTAGATATAAGCCCTATGGACTCCTAAAACAGCTTCCAATTCCTGAGAAGCCGTGGAATTCCATATCCATGGACTTCATCAAACAACTTCCCGCGTCCTCCGGACACACTGCCATCCTAGTCGTTGTCGATCACCTTTCCAAGCAATGTATATTCATCCCGACTAACGATAAGGTGACATCTCCAGAGCTCGCAAAACTCTTCCTCCTTCATGTCTTTTCAAAGCATGGAGTTCCCTCTCACATTACCTCTGATCAAGGTTCGGAGTTTGTCTCTCACTTCTTCCACTCACTCGGAAAGGCCCTCAACATCTGACTCCACTTCACCTCCAGTTACCATCCAGAGGGAGACAGTCAAACAGAGTGTATGAACCAGACCCTGGAGCAGTACCTTTGGGTCTATTGCAATTATCAACAGAACAACTGGTCTGAACTCCTTCCCTTAGCGGAGTTCGCGTACAACAACATGCCAAATGCAACCACCGGAGTTTCTCCCTTCTTCACTAACAAGGGTTACCATCCAAACTTGACAGTACATCCGGAGAGAGACCTCACCTCCACCAGAGCGTGGGAATACTCCATCGACCTCGACTCCCTTCATTCCTACCTCCGTGAGGAGATTGCTGCCACTCAGAAACAATACCAAGGTTCCGCTGATGCCAAGCGAACCCCAGCACTGGACTTTAAGGTTGGTGACCAGGTTTTTGTCAAGGCTAAGTACTTCTGATCCATGCACCCCTCTAAAAAATTATCAAAGAAAAACCTAGGACCTTATACCATTATCGCCCAAGCTGGTACGCACTCCTTCACACTCCAACTCCCAGTTACTATGAAGTCTGTACATCCGGTCTTTCATGTATCCCAATTAGAACCCTCAGTTCCAAACACAATTCCGGACCGGACTCAGGCTCCGCCACCTCCAGTTGAAATAAAAGGCGAATTGGAGTATGAAATAGCAGAAATTCTTGATTCAAAGATTGACTGTAGGCGAAGAAATTGCAAGCTGTTATACTTGGTACGCTGGTCTGGCTATGAAGGTACTGAAGATGAGACCTCCTGGCTTCTAGCCATGGAGCTTGGACATGCCTCCAGACTCGTTGACGACTTTCATCTGCAGTATCCGAACAGGCCCAGTCCTTCCTCTGCTTGATTGTTCCGTTTGATCTCGCTCCATGCGGCCAAAATATGTCCATTATAGTTACCTGCGATGTCCTTCTACCTACACTACACCTCCGACTCAGACTCACTTCCCAACTCCTCCTCTGCGAACTCCCTCCTCATCGCCTCTTTCTCCTCTGCCCCCAACTTCACCCACTCTGGAGCTGAACCCCCAGAGCCACTAGGCCCAGCTATGGCGCTACTCCCCTCTGTCCTTGCCTGCTTTGCTGGCCTCTCCAATTCCACGATGGCCCTTTTCCTCCACCGCTCTGGCTTCTCCTCTCCAGGCCGCTCGCACTTTGCCTTTGCCTCACAGCACTCCATGCACGAGGTCGACTTGCCTGGTCCGAGCTGACACTTGAGCCCGCGCTCATCGCACCTCTGGCATGCAGGAGGGCTGCTCCGCACCCACACCTTTCCCTTGCTCCGGCTCTGCTGAGCAGTTACCTCCGCCGCCTGTGGTTGGTCAGTCCCGGTCAGTTCCTATGGGGCAGCACTTACCCTTTTTTTCGCGGCCTCCTCTGCTGCTTTCCATGCCTGCTCCGCCTTCCACGCCTCCTCCTCTGCCTTCCTCCATGCCTCCTCTTCCTTCCTCACCTTCGCCCTCCGCCTCCGCTCCGCCGCCTTTGCGTTCCACAATGCATCATTGTTGTCCTCACATTCTGCGAGACGGGCATTGTCCCACTCCTTGATGTCAGCGTATGGTTGTTGTTTTTCGGACATGGTGTTGGTTTGAAGTTAAGGTGCAACCACAGGCTAACCAGACTTATAAATCGGGGCACGATTAAAATTCAGGCTCCGCCACTCCGTATTGTCTACCAGCTAACAGCCTTCAGGGGTTCAGGCCTAAGGGGGGGATACTGTCACATACCGCTCCAACTCTGGTACTCTGGTACTCTCCGGCATGATCTCCAGTACAATCTCTGGTACGATCTCCTAGATATCTCTTATCTCATCTCTTATATTCCCAATTCGTATGATCTCCTTCAGTTATTCTCATTCTTAGTTTCTCTGAGCAGATGTCTCACTTAGTATGACAGCCCGACATCTGTCTCCGACCTGTCCCAGACCTGTCTCAGATATCTGTCTCTGACTTGTCTCCGACCTGTCTCGGGCATGTCCCCAACCTGTCTCCAACTTTAATATATCATTACTCATTCTGTTTCACCTTTGACAACCTGTCACATTCCATTACTAATCCATCCAGACTCCGTAGTATAAATATGGTACTCCAACTTGTACATACTTCAGTTTGAATATCAAATTAGTCTCCTCCTCACGCTTCCAACCTCAAGCTCTATGCTCATCTGACCTCTGACTCCAAGGATAACGAGTACAAGGGCGCGACACATAAGTCCTGCACCAACATCCTTGCCCCCTCCGTTCCACCCATCCTTTCCTCACCCTCCCGTTGCAACTCTGTTCCGGACATCGTCGAACTAGTCTGGAGGACCCAGACTTGACAGACTCGTTCAGAGAACCCAGACTTGACACTTACCCAATATGACACCTTACCAAAAGTGGTTCAGACAGTGGCCTGACATCTCATATATTCAGAAATTTGAATGTCTAGTTTGGGTCCTGAATGAAGAGCTAAATGCCTCCAAACTTGTGCCAAAAGCAACTAAACATGTATTTCTTGGCTACAAGAATGAACCTAAAGCCATTTGATACTATAACCATGTGAAGGGGACAATAAAAGTCAGCCATAATTACTGATTTCTATGGTTGTCTGTGCCATTGAATGTTCATGTTGAGGGGGAGTCATTACCAGAGAAAGTGCAAACAGACAACACACAATCCAATGCCTAGAATGAACAAAAGAGAAAGAGAAGACTTATGGAGCAAGATGATAATAAAAGTGCTACATCTCATCCTAAATTGGATGATGAATATAGAGGCTCTGAGGACTTACCTGATTTGGATGATGACCCT
>JBBPUB010000591.1:0-11723 GCA_038094415.1 Xerocomus alliaceus
AATTTAGCTAGGTCAGCAGAGGTGATGGTATCATGAGTTGGGATGAAGATCAATTGTTTAGACAACTGATCAATAACCACTAGGATTGCTGTATAACCTTCTGAAGGGGGAAGCTATTCAATGAAATTCATGGAGATGGAGTTTTATGGTTTCTCCAGAATTGGTAGCTGCTTGAGGAGTCCATAAGGTTAGTGCCTCAGAATCTTGGCATGGGCATAGGATGTACAAGAACTAACATAGTCCTTGACAAAGGTGTGGATGCCCAGCCAGGTATACTCATGGCAAATGAGTTCCAAGATGCAGTTCTGGCTGAAATGACCTGCAGCAGGGTGATTATGGAAGTAATGGAGAATCCAGAGTTGGAGATCTTTAGCTTTGGGGACATAAATGCAATTGTTCTAGAGTAGGAAACCTTCAGGGTTGACTGTTCAGTGAGAGTCATTAATAGACTCAGAGGAGAGGATGTGGGATGTGACTAGATTGTTGGGAAGAGAGGAGAGGATGTCAGAGCAAAGTTGCTCAATGTCAACTAGAAGTGAGGCTCAGAGTGTCAGAGTAGCTAAGTAAGTCATGCAGAGAGATGCAGCAAGCTGTTCATGAATGAATATGGGCTGGAAATTGTCAGGGTTGATGTGAGCATAGTCTTTATCCCTCTCTTTTGGGTAGATGTTCCAACATCTAGTTAGCACATCAGGTTTGGCTCTGAGCTTACCAGGCCAGTAATGGACTGCCATATTGAATTGACAGAGGTATTCAGACCAGTGAGCCTGGCAGTGCATCAGGAGCTTAGTAGTGGAGAAATACTCGAGATTCTTATGATTGGTAATGACATCAATTGGGGATCCAAAACCTTTAAGGAAGTGACACCAATTCCTAAACACCTCAAAAATTGCCAACAACTCCTTGTCATGCATGTTGTAGTTTAACTCTGGCCCTGTAAGGGTGCAGGAATAGAATGCAACCAGATGAAGTTCAAAGTCAGAGCCAGTGATAGACAGAATGTCAGTGATGGCATAATCAGAGGCATCAGTTTCAATGGTAATGGGGGCATCCAGAGTCTAGTGGATTAACACCAGAGTGGAGATGAAGGCTTCCTTCAGCTGATTGAAGAACTTGTGACAGTCATTGAAGAAGTTCCAGGAAACTCCCTTATGGGTGAGCTGCATGAGCAGGATCACAATGTCCAAGTAGTTTTGAATGAAGCAACAGTAGAAGTTGGCAAAGCCAAGAAAGGACTGAATGTCCTTAACTTTACAAGGCTCTGGCCAATTCTGAATTGCTTTGACCTTGTCCAGAGCCATAGTGAGCCCAGAGGAAGAGAGGATATATCCAAGGTACTCAACAGACTCTGAATGAAACTTGCATTTCTCTAGCTTCAGGTATAGACTGTTAGTGTGGAGATGCTGGAGGACTTCCCAAACATTCTTATGGTGCAAGGTGATGTCTTGGGAGTAAATTAGAATGTCATCAAGATAGATCACAATGAAGACATTTAGCATATCAGTGAATATGAAATTAACAAAGCACTGAAAGGTGGCTGGGGTGTTGATAAGACCAAAGGGCATTACCAACCATTCATAGAATCCATAGTGGGTGCAGAAGGAGGTCTTCCACTCATCTCTAGTGGCAATATGGACTAGATGATATGCATGTCAGAGATCAAGCTTGGTGAATATCTTAGCACCACTAGGGGCTTCCAGGAGATCAGAGATGCAGAGTAGTGGGTAACAGTTCTTCTTTGTGATCTTATTCAGACCTTGGAAATTGACACAAAGATGGAGGGAGCCATCCTTCTTGCAGACAAAAAGCACTAGTGCAGCATGTGAAGATGTAGATTGCTGGATAAAACCAATGTGGAGGTGTTCATCTAAAAAGTCTTTAAGGGCCTCCTGTTCTGTGGGGAAGAGGGAGTAGAGCTGACCAATTGGAGGTTCAGCACCTTTCTCGAGATCAATCTTCAGATCAAATGGATGGTACTCAGAGAGCATATCTGCCTTCTTCTTGCTGAAGACATCCACAAAGTCATGGTACTCTGAGGGAACTCCAGAGAGGTCTGAAGATACCTCTGAAGCATCAGAGACTGTAACTGAGTGAGCTTTAGTGGAGTTAATGTCTTGAAGGGAAAGGGCAAAGGAAACAAAGCCCTCCAATTTGCAGGTGTGATTGAACACAGTTGCATTGATGAAGGAGATCACTGGGCATGTAAGCCTGGGGGCTCTAGGCAAATCTGGGGGTGTAGTCTCCAAAGGATGAGTGGGGTGATTGTTGGATGACAGAGGGAGGAGAACAGAGTTTGACTTAGGAGACTCAGAGATTAATGTCAGGGTTGGCACCCCACCTGTGGAAGTCTGGAACATAATGCTGCCCAATACCCAATCAATTGACAGATTGTAGCAGGTAAGCTAGCTGTGTCCTAATACTATCACACAAGAGGGATCCAGCAAGGTTATGTAGAACATATTGGAGGTGGTTTTGTCAGATGGAAAGAGAATTAGAAGGTCTACAGTGGAGTTGATGTCAGAGATAGAGGAGCCATCAAAGAGACAGAGGGAAAGCAGGAAAACAGAGTTTGTAGGGATCTTGTGGGTCTTAACAAATGTGGAATCTATGAAGCAGTGGGTAGAACCAGAGTCAAGTAGACACAAAATGGAGGACAGATTAAGAGTTGGAATGGATACTATAGATTTAAGGGAATTTGGATCAGAAAGAGTGAACACATTGAGATGGAGTTCCTGAGGTGCATGATCAGGAATAACACAACTCCCAGACTGTGCAGTTCTATGGGAGCTGCACTCTATTTTTTTACCTCCAAAGAAGTGGAGCTTGTTACGCGAGTAACCTGAGCCTGCGTCAAGGGTGAAGGGGACTTGGTGTGGAAGCTTGTGGCAAAGATTCAATGGAGCTGAGGGGACTAGGGGACATGGTGCAATAGTGCAGCAGACTCAAGGTTACGTATAATTGTGTAGACCAAGAATGCAGACTAAGATACACGGTTGGAGTTTATAAGGATAACAAATGGAAGTGCAAAGAAGGTCATGGAAGGACAGGGATACTAAGCCGTCATGAGAGAGACGGCTGCGGAGAGATAAGCGTCCCGAAACAACGGTAAAGCATACGAAGATTATAGAGCAAAGAAAGCTGCGGAACGTGACGACATGACCAGAATGAAGTATCGTTCAACATAGTGAAAGAAGAAAGGCGGAGCGTACTGGGGAATAAGGAAACTAAGAAGGAAAATGTGATGGTGAATGTAAAGAATTGTAACAATACCCCCTTCGTACACTGGAAGTCCCACTTCCAATATCCTAACCCCGAGTGGGGCCTCCAAAGATGATGGATGCCTGAGGTACGGTATAATGTTCAAACGGACAATCGTCTCGGACGTGTCCAGGAGCATCACAAGTGGCACACACTCTCTGAGGGCAGAAGCAAGGACCATGCCCCCATCGTAGACAAAAGGAGCATTGGGTGCAAAGGCAATCGCGAACGTTGTGACCAGGAGCAAGTTGGTTACAGGTAGGGCATCTGTACTGGGAACAGTCTGCTCGATAATGACCCCTACCTCCACATAGAAAGCAGGTAGTGGTGGAGGAGGCAGGAAGAGGTCGAGTGGCAGGTCTGAGTACTCGATGAGGGGCAGACAATACCCATTGGCCATTTGGGAGAGTGAGTAGGAACTCCCGATTAGCGACGATAACTCCTTGGTCCAGTTCAAAGGTGGAAATTCCCGTTGGTCCTTCAGAGTCCAGGAAGACAGATGATGTGGAGGTGGAGATAGGGGAAGACGGAGGTGGAGGTGAAGAGATTCGCTCCTCCAAAGGGACATGAGGTGGGGCCGGAGAGGCCGGGGCAGTGGTAGGGGGAGATGGAGAAGTAGAAGAGACAAGAGGCATATTGGACATAGCAGAAATAGATTCCAGGTAATGGTCACGTTCCTGCAGAGAGAGGGAAAGGTATATACATCTGAAAGTAGGGAAAATTAACTCGGGTGGAATCATAGAAACATACGTGTCAAAACCAAACAAACGGAGTATAGAGAGAATTCTTTCGGGGATTTTATTTATAGCTAGGCATAAGGGGATTCCCACCATGGGGGGAGTGTCAGAAGGAATGCAACGATGATGATAGTATTGAACACAAGCCGCCTCATGGAACAATCTAACTAGCTCCTGGGTGACTTCGTCTTCTTGGTACAGCGGGAGGACCTCTACCGTGTGGAGGAGCTGGGGGTCCGCGAGGATGGCGCTGTAGAGGATGAAGGTGGCGGAGGTGGGCAAGAATGTAGGCCGTACTCGCGATGATCTGAGTCGTGCATACCCAGACAGTGACGAGGAGAAGGATGAGGAAGGAGAAAGCATGTTCACAAGCGGTTAGAATATTAGAATCGATGGGCATCTAATGACGATGAGGGAATGTGGTTGCCCAATATATGGTGATTGCGATGGTGGCGATCAGGATGAGGCAGAGAAAGAGGATGGAGATGACTAGTTGGATGTTCATGCGGTCCATGACCAGTCCTGGTTACCGCAGTTGATTGTGGCATTTATAATCTGTCAAAATAGAGGCTGTGTGACGGAGATTACTCTCTGGTTCCCAAGTATTTTCAGATGGGACGTAGCCTTTCCATTTGATAAGGTAACGATAGCGACCGGGAGTTCCCTTGTGGGCAAGAATGGCCTCGACTTCATATTCTTCTTCGTCATCTATAGTCTCCGGGGGGGGTTCTAGAAATGGGGGGCCATAGGCAGGGGTTTGTTTAAACGAGGATAGAAGAGAGGCATGGAACGTATCATGAATCTTCCAAGACTTGGGGAGTTTAAGACGGTAGACAAGCGGAGAAAGGACTTGGGTGATCTCGAATGGTCCTACCTGTTTGGGAGCTAGCTTCCATGATGGGAATGGGATGTGCAGATGAGTGGCTTCCAGCCACACCTTATCTCCGACTTTCCAAGGAGAAAATCTGGTTGCTTGGTGCCTTTTCATCGCCAGGCATGCCATGCTGTGAGCCGCAAGAGCTTTGTCCCTTGCCTTACTTAGGGTGTCCATCCTGGCTGAGAGGGCGGGAACGAAGGTCTTTGTGAGAGGAGGAAAAGCCCTGGGTTCATAGCCGAGCATGAGATGGAAAGGGGATTTCTTAGTGGAGGAGTGTGGGCATGCGTTGTGCTGGAATTCTGCAGTGGTAAGGAATTTGGCCCATTCGTGTGGATTGTTTCTGCAGAAGATTCTTAGATACGTTTCGAGTTCCTGGTTGGTTCGTTCCATTTGACCATCAGTTTGTGGGTGGTATGCGGTAGATAGTTTGACGTCATAATGGAGTAGTCTGGCCAGCTCTCGAGCCAGCGCAGAGGCAAATTGGGGTCCCCTATCGGAGATGATAGAATCCTGTAGACCGAATCGTTTGAACACATGGTCATGGAAGAGGCGAGCTACCCCCAACGCATTGATAGTTTTATGACATGGAGTGAGAATTACCCCCTTCGTAAGTCCATGGTCAACCACGACCATGATGGAATCATACCCTTCAGAAAGGGGTAGGTCTGTGATAAGGTCCACAAACAATTGTTTGAATGGTAGGGTGGTAGCAGAGGGGATCGGTGAGAGTGGGGGAATGTTGGGGTGAGTGTTGGCTTTGGATGTTTGACATGTGGGGCATCTGTTGACAAAGTTCTTGACAAAGGTGGCGAGTCCTGGCCACCAGAAGTCTCGTTCCAGTAGGGCTTTGGTGCGAAATTGACCTGTGTGACCTGTGGTGGGAGACGTGTGGAATGTGTGGAGTAAGGAGGATCGATGTTCGGGTGGGACATATAACCTGTCCTTGTAGAAAAGATGGCCGTTGTTGAATTTCCAGTCGGCTACTACAGATCTGGGAAACAGTGGGGATCCGAGTTGTGCTGCCTTGAGTGCTTTAAGAACTAGGGGATCTGTGGCAGAGGAAAGTTGGATCTTGTGTAGTAAGGCAGTGTCGAGAGCTTGGATGATGGTGGGTTCAGGGACGATGGAGGAATCATTATTGTCAGCAGAGGTGTCTAGGAAGGATCGTCGAGATAGGGCATCCGCTGGGCCCATTTTGGTTCCTGGCATGACCTGCCAGATGAGATCGTAGTCCTGTAGGAAAAGCGACCAACGCGCTTGACGTCTGGAGAGTTTGTGAGGGTCCCTGATGTAGGATAGGTTTTTATGATCGGTGATGATGGTGACAGGATGAGATGAGCCAGATAAGTATTGTCTCCATTCTTCTAGAGCCAGGATGACGGCAAGTAGTTCTCTGTCATAGATGTTATAGTTCCTTTCGGCTGACGAGAAAGTCTTGGAGAAGTAGGCACAGGGGTGGTTGTCGCCATTCATGTCCTGTTGAAGTAGAACGGCTCCTGCTGCCAGAAGGGAGGCGTCCATCATCACTGAAAATGGTTTGCTGGGGTCAGGGAGTGTTAGGACCAGGGCAGAGACAAAGGCATCTTTGAGGGTTTCAAAGGCATGTTGTTGTTGGGGGGTCCACTTCCAGGGTTGATCCTTCCGGGTAAGGGAGGTAAGTGGGGATACGATGTTGGAGAAGTTGGGAATGAACTTCCAGTAGAAATTGGCGAATCCGAGGAAACTTCGAATTCCCTTGACTGAGGATGGGGGTTGCCATTCCTTTATGGCACTAAGTTTGACAGGGTCCATCTGAAGTTTCCCCTGTCCGATGATCATTCCTAGGTATTCCATGGTGGGGGTGTCGAAAGAACACTTAGACAGTTTTAAGGACAATTGGTGTTTCCGAAGGCGATCGAAAACCTGCTTGGTTCGCTGGTGGTGGGTTTCGAGGTCGTCCTTGGTGTGGATCCCGATATCGTCCATGTAGATCTTAAGCCATCCTTCTGCCAGGAGATCTGCGAAGATGTGGTTCATAAATGCCTGAAATGTTGGTGGCACATTACAGAATCCAAAGAACATAACAGTAGGTTCGTAGAGTCCAAGGGGGGTGATGAAGGCAGCTTTCCACTGGTCTTCCTCTTGGATACGAATGTTGTTATATCCCCACCGAATGTCTAACTTGGTGAACAGAGTGGACTCTTTCATGTCGTCAACTAGATCTGAGATGAGGGGCAGGGGATAGGCGTTGCGAACTGTGTGGGAATTAAGGTACCGATAGTCCTGGCAAGGGCGTAGTGTGCCATCTTTTTTGGGAACAAAGAAAAATGGGGAGGCTTGTGGGGATTTCGAAGGGAGGATGCGACCGGTTTTAAGGTTTTCGTCAATGAATGTTTTGCAAGCGTCCTTTTCTTTGGGGTTCAAGGGATATACTTTGGCGATTTTTGGGAGAAAGGAGGGTTTTAGATTGATGGTGTGGTCATAGGGTCGATGAGGGGGTAAAGCGTTGAAGGTGGTTTCGGAGAATACATCTTCATATTCCTTGCACCAATCTGGTAACGAGGTGGTCTGGGGGAGGTTGTTCTGCGCAAGTTGGGTGGAGATAGTAATCTTGCTGAGACTCTCTTTGAGGTGATTCAGTGGGAGCAGAAGGGATTTCGTCCGCCAATCAATCTGGGGATTCCACTTCCGCAGCCAAGGCATCCTAAGGATCACCTGCTTCTTTCTGAGTCCTAGGATGAGCAGGTCAACTTTATCAGAAAATTCCTCGTGTATAAGTTCCGCCTTGAGCTTTGCTCGAATGGTTCCATGGTGGTTTTCAGTTCCATCCACATTCCAGGCTTTAATGGGTTCAGAGAGAGCACGTACTCCTAGGTTTAAGTTTGGAACTAGGGATTTATCGATGAAGTTCCCTGTAGCTCCACTGTCAATAAGTGCAATAGTTTCAATGATTTTGGACTGTACTTGGAGACGAATGGGAATTCGAATTGTGCGGTAGCTAGGCAGTCCTACTATTACATGGGAGGGAGACGTTGACACACCCTCTCCTTCTAAAAAGACGTTGCGGGACGTTGTTCATCCAGGGAGTCCTCATAGCAAGCTTGGAGGACCTGGAGGATCTTGTTCTCGTTCTTTCCCTGGGTTTGGAGGTGATGGACAAACGTCTGTAATGCAGAGAGGGTGGGTGCGTGTGAAGGGGCAGGGGTGGTGAGGGTGGAGCTAGAACTAGCAGGTAACGTAGTGATGGGAGTATTCGCAATGGTTTGACTGGGAGGGCTATGGAGGTGGAAACAACATTGGGTGGCATTGTGACCAGTGCGACGGCATCGGAAGCATCGTCCTTCTCTAATGCATTTGGCCCTTTCCTGGGGGGTTAACTTGGTGAGTCGAACCGCGTCGACGTCCATGGCATTTGGGTCTCTGGGATTTCTAGGGAGGGAAGGGGTGGGTTTTCCCTTCTTCAAGGCTTCGATTCGAGCGATCTGTGTGTGAAAAACTTTGGCTTTATCCAGCCACTCTCTGATGAGGAGGGGGACCTTGTCCATGGAGAGGACCATGATGGCGATCCGTTGGTCAATGCCCAAGGAGAAGGCATCGATGAGCATGGCGTGGTCAGTTATCCTGGCTCGAGTGGCCAGGTTCTGGAATTCCGTGATGTACTTCTGGAATCCGTCATCGATTTCTCTGTTAGGCCTACGGAAAGATTTCTGGACCAGCTTGGTCAAGGCGAGACGCGCCGTGGCCTTGGTGTCAAAGGGGAAAAAGGTTCCTTCGAAATTGGTTACGAACTTATCAAAGGTCTTTTCCGTGGCTGCAGTATTGGGATCTGCTAGTTTGTCGTACCAGAGTTCAGAGAAGGGGACGGCTCTTCCCTTGCTAAGTTTGTTCAAGGTGGTCATGATCTTGGTTTCATCATCGTGGTAGAGAGTGGAGTTGATGGCAAAGTAGGCTTTCATGGCTTTAATCCACTGGGTAGCGTCATCTTGTTCTCCAGAGAAATCAGCAGGGAGGGCTGCTTTAAGCTCGGTGGTGTGGGTGGACATGGGGGTGACTGGGGATGGGGTACGAGTGGGGAACAGAGGAGTTAATGGTCTCGAAGGTGCTAAGGGGGTGCTAGGGCTTGGGTGCAGTGGGGTTCCAGTAGAGGTGGTCGAGGGTAAACCAGGGAATTGCCTGGATCTAATGGCTGGGGATGCTGGGGGTGTGGATTCCGACTCAGAGTCAGAACGTGCGCTGATAGATCTAGAGATCCGACAGGAGGGTCTGTGGGCTATGGTGACTTAGTGGGGTGCGTCCAGCTCTTAGATAAGAGGGACGTAGGGATATTCTTGGTCTTTTGTTACGCGAGTAACCTGAGCCTGCGTCAAGGGCGAAGGGGACTTGGTGTGGAAGCTTGTGGCAAAGATTCAATGGAGCTGAGGGGACTAGGGGACACGGTGCAATAGTGCAGTGGACTCAAGGTTACGTATAATTGCGTAGACCAAGAATGCAGACTAAGATACACGGTTGGAGTTTATAAGGATAACAAATGGAAGCGCAAAGAAGGTCATGGAAGGACAGGGATACTAAGCCGTCATGAGAGAGACGGCTGCGGAGAGATAAGCGTCCTGAAACAACAGTAAAGCATACGAAGATTATAGAGCAAAGAAAGCTGCAGAACATGACGACATGACCAGAATGAAGTATCGTTCAACATAGTGAAAGAAGAAAGGCGGAGCGTACTGGGGAATAAGGAAACTAAGAAGGAAAATGTGACGGTGAATGTAAAGAATTGTAACAGAGCTCATCAAGGCTTCTGCCAGAGTAGCCATAGCAGCATGAGCCTTTGAAGCTCTAGAGCTGGATTTTGGACACTCCTTGGCAGTGTGCCCAGATTGCCCACAGAATAGGCAGAGACCTTGGCAAAGGCAGCACTGGTGCTCCTTGGGGAGAAGCTTGCCATCCTTACCCAACTTGGTGGAGATGCTGTCAGCATTGTTAGCATCTTTATTCTTGGGTGAGTTCTTACCACCTCTGGAGGATCTGAAGAGTGAGGAGTTGAATCCCTTGGACTTAGATTCATCCTTGGGCTTGTCAGAGATGCTTGGATTGTTGCTTGAGGATGTTAAGTTAGTGGATTTATTGTTGGAGTGGCCTCCAGAGTTTGAGCCACTCAGCTTGGTTGCTCGGGAGATTTCCTCCTTTTGCTCCCAGTACTAATGGTTTATCCTTTGGGCCATCTTGTGGAGTTCAGCAAGAGTGTTGGGCTTGCCAAAATGAGAGACCTTGTCCTTGATCTGATCTAAAAGTCACATGTAGAAACTCTAGCAGAGCACACCATGGCCCCAATTCTGGACCTGGCTTGCCAGGCAATTCCACTCAATAATATACCTAGTAATGCACTGTGAGTCTTTCATCTGCAGTCACTTGAGTTGAGCTTCTGCATCAGTGATGGAGTCATGAGGTCCAAAGTTGAACTGCAGTTCATATAAGAACACCTGCCAGTTGTCCATCCACTTCAGCCAGAGATGCAGAGATTCAGTCCCAAGCAAGTCTGATTCAAAATAGTCTAGGGCTATGCCCTTGAGATATGATTGCATGAATGTTACCTTAATCCTATCAGTATGATAGATCTTTGGATTTGCTTGAAAGTTCAGTTTGCACTAAACAACAAAAGGCCAGAGCTTCTTGGGGTCTGGTTCCATTGAATGGATCTGGCTCTCAGACCTTTGCTTTTGGGGTATCAGAGTTGCCATTATGCCTGAGGGCTGCTTGCATCATGTCCCAGATCATGTTAGCAAGCTGTGCAAATGATTCATAGGCTAATGGTATGTGGTTGAGATTGTTATCTTTGGATTCAAAGGCCAGATCATCATCAGGTTGATTGGGGTTGTCACCAGGTGGGTTATCATCCAAATCATCACCACCATCACTGTCATCACCACCATCACCAGGGTCTGGGGGCAGAGGGCTGCCAGCACCACCAGGAGGTCCTCATAAGCCACCTATCTTGGGCACTGAACAAATTGACAACCAGAAGTAAGACCAATCACCAGCCAACTTCTGAAAATGAGGAGATGGTGAAGATTGTTCTAAGGATAGCACCATCAGATGGGAGTTATGTCCAAAAATACCAAAAATTGAGAGGATGTGGCCATGAGTGGTGAAGCTGACATATTCACCAGGAATACTTCAGGGACTACCAAAGGTAGCCATGGTTCTGGAGTGGGTGTTATAAGTATGAATATGAGACATAAGGTTTTGAGAACTAGAACAAGGTGTGAGTACAAATATACTATCAAATCTGGTCCCTCTGGAATGTTACTCTGGATAAGTCCAAGCTAGTGGGGCAGAAGTTCAGAGGTTAGTGCAGAGGTGGACCAAAGTCCAGACAGAGGTAGTAATGGGATGGACTTAGGAGTGTGAGGACTTAGCACAGGACATATGTGTCATGCTCTTGCTCTAGTCCAGTCCTTGTTGAGACAGAGGTAAGAGTGGAGAACAGAAGAAAGGAGACTGGAGGAAGTGGAGGAAACTTAGTTGATATTTGTACTGAAGAGAATACAGTGGAATTGTATAAAATATATACTACTGAGAAACACCACTAGAATGGAGTGCATAGAATGGAGTCCAGTAATATGAAGTCCAGAGCTGTGACCAGTGTTAGCAGTCATCAGAACTATGCTCCATAATAAACTCTAAGTGACAGAGAATGGAGGCTGCAGAACTAATACTAAAGGAGATGTAAAATAAGAAGAACAAGAAAAACTATAATGGATGAAGTCCAAAGGTGAGGAATGCCTTCCTGAGTAGATTGTGCCAGAGTTATGCTGTGCTGGCTGGAGTTGAAGTCCAGGATATGACAATATCCAAATACCCTTGTAAATACAAAG
>JBBPUB010000592.1:0-11723 GCA_038094415.1 Xerocomus alliaceus
TCAGGCTATACCTGCACAAGGAATGATCGCGACGATCGGTAGTCATGGCCGAAAACCCAAATCGTCGGTGCAAGCAAAGTTACCATCGCGTTCTCGGGTCTTTCCCTGAAAGCTTCCCCTCCTCAATGACGATAAATACATAGGTAACCACGTGTCTATATCGGAGATCTCCTCACCCTTCCGACGAGAGGAAAAAAGAACAGCAACATGCCACGTATTGTGGCCCTTTTCAGAGTCAATTTTCCGGCCGACCTTGCCCCCTCCTTCTTTTCTCCATCGGGGTTCAAGTACCATGAGCGCTCGTCGCGCGAAACCAAGTAATTACATTCGAGCCTTTCGATCGGTTACTGGCACAAGAGTTACTCTCGGCTGTTATCGGTGCTCGGTAGTAACCAGTCAGTGCTTGGGAAAATTCCTCCATCCCAATACATGCCACGATACAATCAGAAAGACGAAACAGGAGGTTTTCCTCACAATCCCCTGCAGAGTGTATTAGTAAACTATGAGCCTGGTACGACACTCCCAAGTCTAGGCGGCCCGAATGGACATCGGATCAAGGGACAAAGGAGAATGTTACAACCCCAAGTACTTGTGGTGCTGATTAGTCAGCGCCACTTCAAATAACTGTAAGGGCCACCTCCGTGGCAACAGCCGCTACGGTGTTCCGAGTCCCGCATATCATCGACATGAGCAAACGAAATATTATTTCAATAATACAGGCACCCATCTTGAATGATCATTTGTCATTAGTGAGTACTTCAACAGTGATTGTAGGAATAATGTGTGTGTGTTTCACATATTGTACTCCAATATACAGATGTACAAGTGATGGCCACCTGTGGTGCCATACTCTCTTTGTATTGGGTGTGTGCATGCATTGGCTGTAGTGATGTAATTTCCTGATTAATGCACTGATAGGCACTAACAGTGAGAAAGAAGGCTTCTGTCTTCATGGTCTGTTCTTTGCCATGGTTTGTAATGTTGTAACTGTTGAAAAGATGTATACTGGAGCTATGTAACTTGCTGATCATGAAACAACAAGAACTCTTGAGGAATCAAAGACCAAGTCTACTACTAACTATTCTTAGTAAAAATAAAGGAAAAGGAGTACTAACTCATTCTGTTAAGGAAAGAGTAGTGTTGAAAAGTGCTTAGTAGTTGAGTTCTGGAAAGCACCAAGAGACTAGACTGGGGATCTATCCAGTGTTGTCCTTAGAGTTTATATACTACTACACTATTTGTACATGTATTGCTAACCCTATTATCAAATTGGGTATTGTTTGTGTTAGAATTTATTTCTATCTCTAGCCATTCAATGGTAATAAAGATATACCATAGCCTCTAGAGCTGAGGGGAATGGAAATGAAAAGAAGTTTGATACTGTGGATGGCAGATCAAATGAAAGAGAAGCCATAGCAGTAGTAATGAACTGGGCTGTGCTATAGCCATGCATAGCACAAAAATGAAAAAGATCATGTAGTGATTAAAAAAGGGTACTGGCTAAGCAGTTAGAAGATCTAAAGACATGGTGATTACCATGTGAAAGAATAGCCAAAAAGAAGATAGATCTGATTAGAAAAAAGAGCAGAAGATAAGCCTGATCAGATAAGATGAAGAAAGATAAGATAAGATTAAAAAGAAAGTTCATACTAAGTCTGTTAATAAAGAGTCTACCAAAAACCATATATAAGACAGCAAGGATTGTCACACTACCCCCTATTTAGA
Source organism: Xerocomus alliaceus (assembly GCA_038094415.1). Taxonomy (NCBI): domain Eukaryota; kingdom Fungi; phylum Basidiomycota; class Agaricomycetes; order Boletales; family Boletaceae; genus Xerocomus; species Xerocomus alliaceus. The sequence goes on from JBBPUB010000592.1 coordinate 1,726, forward strand.
GATCATTGTTCAAATGATTAAAGGGAAGACAATGAGTTAGAACTTTAGTAACATTTTCAGAATGTTTATGGAAAAGGAAAAGAAACTGTTTGGGATTCATTATAAGGGCCTGGGATGCAGAAGGGTGGACCTGGTAAAAGTTAAATATTGCTTTTTTAGCATTGGTAAGATTGGAGTGTAGCTTTCAAGTTCTGTTAGTTTCATCATATCCTTTCCAATATACCAGATATTTAAATCAGTGCTATCAATATCTGCTGTCTACTATGTATTTAACTTCCCATTCATTATCCCTGTCCTTAATGACCTTAACAGGACCAGGCCAGTCAATTGGCTGGCCTTTAAGACATTCTTTATAAGGTTTGATTTAAGAGATATTCATAACTGGATGAATGTGTATAAAGTGGGGAAGTTTTAGTTCAACTGCATTAGTTCTAATTAATTTCATAATCATGTATGGTCCAAGCTATCTTTCAGAAAGCTTTTTTAAAGCACATATCAATCTAAGGTTTTCTATGAATAACCAGACTTACTGGCCCATAGTATAGTTAAGGGGAGTGCTATGAGATTGATCTGCATATTTCTTTGGTGTGCTTACACAGCCTTCATGTTTTGCTTTACTTAATCAAAAGTGATAGTCATGTCACCTGCAAATCTCACTATAGTAGGGACTTTGTTGGTCTTAGGGGGTTCAATTTTCATATGTGGATTATAGAATCATATGATTTTAAAAGAGGTTTTTTTCATCAAACCATGTTGCTTAGAATTAATTGAAAACTGAGCCAAGGCAAATGTTACATACCACTTCAATTCTGGTACTCTGGTACTCTCTGGTATGATCTCCAGTACAATCTCTGGTACAATCTCCAGTACAATCTCCTAGATATCTCTTATCTTATCTCTTGTATTCTCAATTCATATAATCTTCTTCTAGTTAGTCTCATTCTTAGTTCCTTTAAGTAGATGTCTTGCTTAGTGTGACAGCTCAACATCTGTCTCCAACCTGTCCTAGACCCATCTTGGATATCTGTCTTTAATTTGTCTTGGGCATATCTCTAACCTGTCTCTAACTTTGATATATTATTACTCATCTATTTCATTTTTGACAATCTGTTCTTTCTACAATGTCTATAAGAACTTGCTTGGGGTGGAATCATCTTGTTGGAGATTCTGACAGTACTAGGGACATTTCATCAATCTAACCTTTCTGACAATCCAATCTATTTCTGGGTTGTGGCACTATAACCACTCATATTCCAGGATAAATTCAAACTTTTCTAGATTGGTGGCCTCAGCTATTAGTTTCTCATAATGACCTTTATATTCCATAACAAGTTGACTGTTATGTGTTATTTTTCCAGTGGCATTTATGGTTCTATTGGCATTATATAGTGGCTTAAAAAAGTGTTTCAATGTTGGGCCATTTTGAACAAATGGACCAATTGCTAAAGATATGGAACAAATAAGATCAAACACTTGCAGGGTCAAAGATAGTACTTGCTCTTGGCATTCTAACACCACTTAAATCATGTCATTTGGTTGTCATGGCACTGAGATATAGCCATTTTAAAATGACATATCATTGAAACATCTATTTGAGCATCATGCTGTTATTTATAATTTGGTAAATAACATAAGACTTTGACAGCTTTGGATGGATGCTATGCCTTGACCCTGGTGACTTATGTAAATATGGGGTATATTAAAATGATGTACTATTCAACTACTTCATTATCACCATAAAATCCATTTCTACCTCTACTAAAGCCAATATTCTCTCTCTTACTGAATCTGGCCTCTCTATTTATAATATTTCCTCTTAGATTGGCCTAGAAAAGTCTACTGTGGCCAGGGTTATCAAGGAATTCCTTCCAAATAAGGAAAACATTAAGCTAGAGTATTCTTTTAAGCTTTTTCCTACTGATAAAAGAAGAATTGTCTCTAGTATTACCACTAGGAAGGCTGAAAATGCTGTCCAGGCTATCCATCTCATCAATTCTGCCCTGCCCTCCCCCATATTCTTTTAGACTGTTCATAATATGCTCAAGTCTGCTTCTCTTAAGGCTGTGGTTAAAAAAAAAAGCCTTATTTATTACTCAAGCATAGAAAACAAAGGCTTACTTTTGCTCTCAAGTATCAAAACTAGACTGTGAAGGACTGAACTAGGGTCAATTGATTAGATGAGACAAAGATCAACAGAATTGGATCAGATGGAAGGAAGTATATGTGGAAAGTGGCAGATGAGCCTTTGTAGAATAAGGAGATTCAAGAAACAGTAAAGTTTAAAGGAGGTTTCTTAATGGTTTGGAAATGTATGGGTTGAAATGATGTGGAAATTCTAGCAGAGGTAGAGGGTAAGATGAATGCTGAGCAATATGTTACCATTTTGGAGGATAATCTGCTTTCCAGCATGAAGAGTTCTGGGATTTCTGAGAAGAGCATAATCTTTTAGTAGAATAATGACTCCAAGCACTCTTCAAAAAGAGTTCAGGATTGGCTTGACTCCCATAGAATCAAGCTTCTGGATTGGCTAGCTCAGTCTCCAGACCTTAGTCCTATTGAGCATCTCTGACAAATCTTGAAAAAAAAGCTCAACAGCTATCCAAGACCATTAAGAGAAGTATGGGAACTTTGGAAAAGAATTGTGGTGGAGTGGGGCAAGATTGAGGTTGAGGAGTGTTAAAGATTGATTGAAAGTATGCCTAGAAGATTAGAGGCAGTGATAAGGGCCAAAGGAGGGCCCACTAAATACTAAAAGTCTAGATCTAAAATGATGCTCAAATAAGTGTCTGAATGACATGTCATTTTAAAATGGCTATATCTTGGTGCCATGACAACCAAATGACATGATCTAAGTGGTGTTAGAATGCCAAGAACAAGTACTATCTTTGACCCTGCAAGTGTTTGATCTTGTTTGTCCCATATCTTTGGCAATTGGTCCATTTGTCCAAAATGGCCAAATATTGAAACACTTTTTTGAGCCACTATATATTGGAATGGGTCATCTTAGAGGGATAAAAGAAAGATAAAGACACTGGGCAAATTGCTGGTTGATAAAGATAGCATTTGCTCCAGAATCTAAAAGGGCAGATGTTTTGATAAAGGAAATATTTATTTTGGGGGTTATCTTGATTAGAAGAACTATATCTTTTTTTGAATTGATTGTTCATAGAAAATGAAATTCTTTCTGATCATCTTTTTTCATTTTGAATAATAGTTCATCAAAATCTGTCTTAGACAGTTTCTAATACATAGTTTGAGCATCATGTTACTTTTGTTCTTTTAATGGGATTGAAGTTATTATGCTCCATATCTCCACCACTTCTGGGAATAAAATATTCTTTCATTTTTCATATGTAAATCAAGCACCAATGTTTTATCTCAGCCAAGCTCATCATCTAGATGAGATCTGCATAACAACAGAGAATTGTCTTCTTCTACATTTAGCATACTGAATCTATTAGGGCTTCCCACATGCCCAGATATAGTGGGTTGCCTTAAGCTTTTCCCATCTTAGCAGCAATTTATTCATAATTTTTAAACCAGGCTCAAGCTTTGTCAAAGCTTATGCCTGCAATCAATCTGCTCCAATCCTATTCTTTATTCTTGTCCTTTAATGGACTCTCAGGTATGGGGAATGAGCTTTAGCTCATTTCTTAAATGTTTTATGATGCCTTTTACATAGGGCATCATATAGCATATCCATCATCAAGGAATTTATATTTCTTACATGCCTTCTTAAACTTAGGACATTTAGTAGCAATATGAGATCCATTACAATTGAAACATTTTAGAGGTCCTCAGCCTTTTTGACCTTGCATTTTTTGGATGACATTTATATCCATTGTATTTGGATCTCTATAGAGCTGGGAGATCTGATTGGCCATTTCTTTCTTAATGAAACCAAGTAGTTCTTGGCATTTACTGTATTCCTTGACCTTCTTTATAAAGGTGGCACAATTCATGTATTGGCCATTCCTCAAAAAGAGATATTGAACTATTTCCTGGTTTATATTGCATTCTAAAATTTGTAAAAGTCTGTTGGCATTATAATTGGCTTATAATAGATAATTTTCTATCTTCACATCCTATCTTTGTTCCCTTAGTCTTTTTTACCACTATTTTGGGATATTTACTCACTCCACAGCCATTTCTCTAGTAATGGCTCAGTCATTCACTTTCCATCATGTTCTATGACTTTCTATTATAGTTTATATACCATCACATTCTATACTATAGTCCTTATTCTTGGTCTATACAATCTACATAATGTGACGATCCTTGCCATCTCATATAAAGTCTCTGGTAGACTCTTCGTCTAAATGGACTTAGCATGAACCTTTCTTTAATCTTATCTTTTCTTTGCTTTATCTTATCTGATCAGAGCTTATCTTCTGCTCTTCTTTCTGATTAGATCTATATCCATTTGGCTAATTTTTCACATGGTAATCACCGTGTCTTCTGATCTTCTAACCGCCTGGCCAGCACCCTTCTTTAATCTCTGTTGAGATTCCTTTCATTTCCATGCAGTGCATGGCTGTGGCACAGCCCACTTAATTACCGCTACTGTGGCTTCTCTTCCATTTGATCTGCCACCTACAGTATCAAACATGTTATTCATTACTGACACCCTTAGCCCTAGAGGCTGTGGTATGCCTTTATCACCATTGGATGGCATAGCCCTCAGCCCAAGAGGCTGTATCACAGACATTAATGCCACACCTGATGTGCATGACATACAGCATCACACAGCCTTGCAGGCAGTGCAGGCAGTTATGCTATTGGTTGATCCATACCCTTAGCCCTAGAGGCTATACAGATCCTTTATTGCTATTGGATAGTTACAACATGGACTCTTACCTTAGACACAGCCCTACTGTGTAGGCATAGCATTCTACCTAATCAGATATTAGGGTTAGACAAACATGTACAAATAGATACTAGTATATAAACCCAAGGGCAAAGCTGGGTTGACCCCCAGTCTAGTCTCTTGGAGAGTTCCCAGAATATGATACTGGTTTCCCCCTCGAAACGACTCCCCTAGACCAGGGATATATGGTCTAGAGCCAGGTGCTTGTCTGAGTCGTCACTCACCCTGACTGACTCTACCCCTCTTGCTATTCTTTACACCTGAGTTTTAGTCTAATCCATTCAAGCTTGCAGTTGTGACCGACTTTAGCTTAACAGGCTCGAGTTCCTTTTTATAGAGTGCTTCCCTCACAAGGACGACTCATTGTTAGAACCCATATTCCCCTTCAAGACATTCATCTTAGTGCATTCCTAGATGGGATAGGATAGTTTGGTGGTTGTAGCTGCCATTCAAGGAACATTCGATTCTGGTTGTTTCACATAACCTTGAGTCTGCTGCAGTTCCTGTACCATATCCTCTAGTCCTTAGCACTTTTAAATCAACCTAGATCTAGCCCATCCTTGTACCCCCTTATCCCCAGGTAGCTGACTCAGGCTACTTGCATAACAAAAACCAAGAATATTCCTATGTCCCTCTTCTTTAAGAGTTGGACATGCCTCTACTGAACCACCATATTCCAGAGACTTCCCCATTATACACATAGGCTCTTTAATCATCCAGACTCTGGCTCTGACTCTAAACCTACACCTTCAGCATTCCTTGCTCCCAGATCTGGGCAACTCTCTAGATCCCTCCACATTATCCCCATAGAAATCCTCTCATACTCTAGATCTAGAATCCCTCTTGCACCCTCATGCCCACAGATCCCATTGTTTCCCACTTGCACCCCCTCCCCAGTTACCTCCATGTTCATCCACACCACTAAACTCAAGGCAGCCCTCTCTACTGACTTCTCTGGTAACCCAGACAACACCATATACTGGATTAAGGCCATGAAGGCCTACTTCTCCATCAATCCTACACTCTATGCTAATGACAACACTAAGATCATAACCATGCTTAACAAGCTTAGCAAGGATCAAGCCATCCCCTTCTCTGAAATATGGTATGATAAGCTAGCTGATGCCACTATGCTTGTCTCTGAGAAAACCTTCAATAAGTTGTTGAGAACTTTAAAGAAACCTTTTTCCTCTTTAACACCAAAGCCACCACCTGTTTTGCACTTTCTAAACTTGTGCAGAAATTTACCTGTAAGTTCAACAGAGAGATGGATGATGGTTTCCAGTAGTACATTACTGAATTTTAGAACCTTGCCACCAGAGCTGGAATTACTAACCACACCATGCTCATAAACATGTTTTCTCTGGGCCTTGACTAGAGGCTTGCTATCATGATCCTATCCATGAACAAAGTCCCCACCCTCATTAGAGAATGGCTTGAAAAAGCCAAGACCTTCCACATCCAGTAGACACACATCAATGCCTTGAAGAAGGGCAAGACTGCCCCTTCCCTTCCTAGAACCACCAGAGACCCCAATGCTATGGATATCAACACAGTTTAACTCATCAAGTTAATCTCTTAGGAACACATCAAGTGTATTAGAGAAGAACACTGCTTCCAATGCCAGCACATAGACCATAATGTCACCCAATGCCACTTATACCCTTGTAATCCCCAGACCTAGACCATTGCCACCACTACTGTTACCCCACCTTAGGTTATCCCTACCTCTACCACTTTCACAGTCACCCCTGCCCCAGCAATCATACCTGTGATGATCCTTGCTGTCTCATATACAGTTGCTGGTAGACTTTTTATCACAACAGACTTAGCATATACTTTTTCTTTGATCTTATCTTATCTTTTCTGTCATACCTGATTGTGCTTATCTTTTACTCTTCATCCTGATTAGCTCTAAAACCTTTTGGCTATTCTTTAACATGGTAATCACCATGTCTTCTAATCTTCTAATATATGTAGCCAATGTCCTTTTAATTACCATGTGATTCTATTCATTTCTGTGCTATGCATGGCTATGGCACAGCCCACTTAATTACTGCTGCTGCAGCTTCTCTTCCATTTGATCTGCCACCTGCAGTATCAAATGTGTTATTCATTTCCACTCCCCTCAGCCCTAGAGGCTATGGTACACTTTTATTGCTATTGAATAGCTACAACATGGACTCTTACCTTAGTTGTAAAGACACAGCATATATTCTAATCAGGTATTAGGGTTAACAATACATGTACAAATAGTAGAATAGTATATAAACCCCAAGAACAACACTGGATAGACCCCCAGTCTAGTCTCTTGGTCTTCTTCAGAACTCAACTACTAAGCCTCAAGCTGCCTCAACTCTCTGCTTATAACAGTGAGTTAGTACTTTTAAACATTTTTTTACTAAAGTAGTTGATAGAAGAATCAGTCCAGTCCTCATTTGAGTCCTCTGCTGTTTTATTAGACTAGACTCTTTTTCTAGTGATCCCTTCTTCTACAGCCACACCAATACTAACAAGTACTAGTGCCCATCCAGTTCCACCACTCCCTTCATCCCTTTATTGCTGGTCCCTAATAGAAGGAGCTGAGAAAAGGGCAAGAATAGGCTGCACAGATTCCAGATGGTGGGAATGCCTCTATATCACTAGCAACAGCCTTCTTAAGAGAATTAGAAGGTTCTTTATCCAGTTACCTCCATTGAAACTCAATCATAAGAGATACAATCAATGGAGAATTGAGATTAGAGATTGGCTACAAAGAAAGTACATCACCAATCACAGAAATAAAGGAAGAGGACATAGTTGTTTCTCTTATCATATTTGACCTTACAAAGTTAGAGCCCAACCCAGATAGCTCAGACCTTCTCCATCTGCCTACCTCCACCCTAGATCCAGACAACTGCAGTCCAGGACCCAGTATTATAGATAGCAATTAGTCACTATTGCATTGGCTACCCTCAGAAAAAGAGAGGGGATTTTACACTATAGCTTTGACAGTACAGGCTGGTTTCTATAGCCACACCTTCAACCTCTCCCACTGCAGATCACTCTTAGGGTGGTCAGATTATGAGTTTGAAGAAGCTCCTGCTCTGCCAAGGAAAAAACAGTGGAAACAATATCAACAGAAGATAAAAAGGGGAATAGAAAGAAGAAGTTGGATTAGATTAAGGGACATTCCAGCTAGATCATATAAATATTGAATGCAATCATTTGTCATTGTCCTTCTCTTCTGTCTGATCTTTTACATCATCACAATCTACTTTCTTAGGTGGATTGCCAAGTACATAACTGACTTTCAAGTCCTGATTCTCTTTGTAGGAAACCACTCAAAAACTTTTTGCACCCCTTACTCCACCTTCATAGGAGTAGTCCCTGCAACTCATGCAACCTCAGATGGTTGGATCTTTGAAGAAGAACTCTAGCACCATTGCTACAACTGCTAGATGATTTTTGAAATTATTCTTGCAACCATAGTAGAACTTTTCCTAGTAACTCTTGGAGTACTCTGCTGGATAATTAAGCTGGTGGTTAATCAAAATGCCCCCATACTCACAGTAGTACATGTATACAAAACAGAAGAAAACCCCTTTGGGATAAGCTTTGGTATAGTAAGCCTGACAAAAGCCTCTGAAGATAACTGGAGATACCAAGAAGGGTGGTATAACAAGAACAACTGGCATATTCCCCCACTAGCCAGATCTAAAGAAGACAATAACGCCACCATAGCCATATTTGACTAAAGTCATTATGTTGCTCCCTAAAGATCTTACTAATGCACTAGATGCATTGTCTGAATTGTTATAACAAGAATTAGTCCAATTAGAAATTCATCTAAAAGATTATTTATATATCCAAGGAACCACACTAGACCAAATCTTACAAGAAAATCAAAAGCTCAAAGCAGATGTTAAAGAAATGAAAGAGCAACTCAAGGTTCCTAGCAGGTCCAATTCCTGCATCATCAAGGTAGTAGCAGATTCCAGAGAATACAATAGGACTTATGGAAGGAAGTTAAAAGAATGGTGGACAAAGGCTCAGGTATGAAGACAGGAAAATCTCAGAGTGCTCCACTGTTACACAAGTAGCCTGAGTCTGCTATGGAGACAAAGGGTATGAGGGTGGACTGAATGCTTTTGGGAACTCGAGGGGCTTGGGACTAAGGGACATGGTGCAGGGGCTGCAGTGGACTCAAGGTTACATATAATTGCATAGACCAAGAATGAAGACAACAGTACAGGGCATGGTGTATAAGTACTATGGTGGAACCATATGGAATGTAATGGAAGATGGGGATACTAAGCCGTTATGAGAGAAATGACTGCAAAGAAGCATCCCAAAGTAACAGTAAAGAAAGCAAAGATTATAATGGAAGAAAAGCTACAGAATGTGGAGTCACCACCAGGATGAAATAACGTTCTACATAATCAAAGAAGAACAGTGGAACATATTGAGGAATAAGGAAACTGCAAAGGAAAATGAAGTGGTGAATATAGAGAATTGTAACATCCACAGTGAAGCCAGAGTAGAAGCAATTCTCTTACAAATGACAAAAGGGGATGCTGGAGCCTTTGCCTAGGCCCATCTGAACAAAATTCTAAAAGGGGATAGGACAGATTGGCTGGAGTTCAAAAAAGCTCATTGAACTTCATTTCTAACTAACCAATAAAAAAGAGTGGGCTAGACATCAAATCAAAAACCTTAAACAAACTGATAAAATGACTGTGGCCCAATATTTCATAAAACTAGAGAATTATCTATCACAAGCTGAGTACAATGGAGATTAGATCTTACAAATTATGGAAAGAAACATGAACCAAGACATGGTCAAATATCTCTTCTTATAAAATGGCTGCTATACTGATTGCAGCATCTTCATGGCCAAAGTCAAGGAGTATGGAGAATGCCAAGAACTCCTTGGCTTCATCAGATGAGGAATGGTAAATAGAATTGCCTGTCCTTATAAAGATCCCAATGCCATGGATGTAGATGTAGTCCAAAAAGGGCAAAAAGGCTGGAGACCCCTTAAATGTTTTAACTGTAATGGACCCCACATAGCCACAAAATGTACTAAACCCAAGAAGGCATGTGAAAAGTGCAAGTTCCTTGGAGGAGGACATGCCAAATGGTATACTAT
>JBBPUB010000595.1:0-11662 GCA_038094415.1 Xerocomus alliaceus
CCAGTGGACTATAGTTCCATGTGGGATTCTCTTATATCATAATGTGTTTATATTATTGTTAGACTAGGTCCTAGGGGATTGGATTGGGTTGCCAGTCATCTATGCATATCAAGGTATGTGAGTGCGTTCCCGGTGCTTCGACGCACGAATCCGGATCGAGACTCGGACAAATTGAAAAAAGATAATTCCTTTGACACTCGCTTCATGATTCGTCTGTCACTGACAACCATTTGATGGTTAGTATCAGCCGAGTTTTCATATTAACCCTAGAATTTCTACAACAAGGAGACCTTCATCGATTGTGGATGTCATGTTCAATGCCAGCACTTATAAGCGCATGCGAGTGGCGTGTCTATAAAGAGTCAAAGTCTTACATTGCGCAAGTGTCCTGCTGTGTACTGGGTCCTCCGGGGCAAACGTCATGACTTGGCATGCAGTTTGGCGGTGACACATTTCGCATTATCCTTTGGATTGGCCGCCGTGCTGGACGGGAGACACGGTGCCACCGGCCGCTCTCTGTAGTCGGGGCCACAACGTGAGTTATGAGTGACTTCGAGTCGACCACACTAGCAATGAGTTCCCCTCAAGGAAGATAGATACTGAAAGCGCTGACGTTGCCTGACCGATTGTCTCATAGGTGACGCCGAGGTGGGACAGAGTTGGACAAACGAGACAGTCCTCGCCGGATTGGAGTGTCTGCCAGCGCTGACTTAACACATTCGGTAGGACATGCAGGTCCGCAACCATACTGTATGTATACAAATCTCAAAAGCACGAATCCAACAACGGTCATGCATTCATGAGGCATCAGAGTCGAACAGATGGATACAAATACTAATTATACATATCAACATTAAGCTATTTAGGAGCGCCGTATCGCTCATTTCTTCCAGTAACAATCACTTATATCCAGACACCAGACTGGTTCTTCGTCTACCTCCAAGAAGTCCTTCAACTTCTTCACCACCTCTTCCAAAAGGTCAGGGGGCGCTGGTTTCCAGTTACTACTGATGGCAATGAAGAACATTTCGCTCCCGTTGCAGTAAACCGTTTGAAATTTCACACCGTAGTGGAACACATCGCGTTGGAGGTGGACAAGGAGATCAAAGGGATTGGCCTCCAGCATGCCTGGCGGACAATCTAGCTTTTGTTCAAGCAGCTCATCCATGCGTTCGATCTGCAATGCATAACCATAATTCACAAGTGGCGGGAGTGGTATTCTACGGTCGTTGCTCGGGATTAGAACGCTGGGAAGCTCTTTGAGGGCTGGAGCGGGCCGCAAGATTTCAGGTTTCTGGAGGCCATAATATCACTCGATGCCTTAGAAAGGCAAACAAATAAGACAGGGAGACTTACAGCAAACGGTATTTGTTTGAACGAGCGAGGAAGCTGCTTGAATTCTTCTCTCTTCGGTGAAGGCAGCGACTCAGACATGACATTGATGTTAGTGCTGGTCAACTCAACCAGACTCAGTACCAGTCCTTATGTAATATCTGTCAAAAAGAATCCAAGATAGTGGGTCCACCCTTCGCCACCGTCCTCGGCCTCAGTGAGGACGTTCCAACCGATGCCAACAGTCACTCCGATGCCTTTTGTTGCACCTTCTGGGTCAAGTATTCTATTTTTCTCTGTGCCCTTGTAGAAGTCATGTTTAAAAAGTACGAAGCTTCTCTTCCCATTCCATAGTGAACGGTCACATGTCCAATCAATCCACGGGCCCTCCAAATCTTCGCCTTCATGTCAATGATCTCCAAGATATACTGGCTTCCATCACTTTAGATGATTCTGCGCACATTGAGTCTGTTTGGTATAAATTCTGGGACTCAGTTCTGAATTATTGGATCAGACGTTCATCAGATGATACTACGAGGCTGTCCGTTGCTCCGCAGCGACAAATTACCAGGGAGATACTTTCTGCCGATTTCGACGCGGAAACAGGTAGGTACACAGAGGACCGCAATAGCAACTGGCGGTGACTCATTGATCTTTTAGATCCCAACTGGAGTTTTGAAGCGGACCTCGGAGATACGAGTATAGAGTCCAGCGACAACCCACCCAGCATTCAACAAAGAATTCATGAAGCTCATGATGGAGTTGATAAAGAGTCGCGCATCCCGGATTTTACAGTTTTTGCCTTGCGACGCCACGGCCTATCTCATCGACGTCTCGTTTGCATCATGGAGATCAAGCCAGAGTCACAGATGCCCCATTTCCAGATGCCAGCCGCTACTCCTCAAATTATCACGCAGGCCAAATTTGCCTTTGACTCCTTTCCCGATCTTCGCCATGTCTTATCAATCTTTGCTTTTGGAGATTCCTGGTGCCTATTTCGGTTCCTCCGCGATGAAGTGAATCAGTTGTATCTTACTCACGTAGAAAGTTGGAGAGACAATGATACGTATGACCCAGCAAGAGCATCTACCAGGCGTAGAAATCTCAACATCAATAAATTCATTGTCATTCCCTTCTCGAGAGTACTCAACCACGATGGAACAAACTATAGTGCTGCTTTCGAGAATGCCGTCAGGCTCATCACAGACGGTTTAAAAGTAAGTCCAGTTTCATTAGGCTCGAATGGAACTGAGACCTTTCTTGTTCAGTGAATTGTCTCGCGTGTGGAACAAGAGTCTGAAGGCTTTATTGGCCACGTGGGCTATGAGTTGGAAAGACGGGATATGTTCTTCGACAGGATGTACATGTATTTTTCCCCGATAAACCACTCGTTGATAAAGAAAGAAAACTGGAGAATTCGAATACCAGACTTACAATTGTTGGATGACAGGACATGACCAAGTCAGGCACGTAATCATGGACAGCGTGGTTCCTACCAGCGAGCGGTCGAGGTGCGTGTAGTTTGAGTAACCCGAAAAAGGAAATCTAATGTAAGGTACTACACGCCATCATCACCTCTGGAGATCCCACCTTTCGAAAGGAAACTTTAGAAGTCTTTGTACCAGTCCACATTGCTGATTTATTGGCGCCTGGGAGGCTTGCTGGAGATGAGTGGTACGACAACCGATTACTGCCAATCATGCTCTTTTGGGACCACTATGTAAATGATCATTGGGAATGTTCCTCATCAAAACTAACTTTGAGATGGACTTCGAATTAGCCATGTATGAATTGACGATATTACGCCTGTCTAAGTTGCTGATGGCCATCGTCGAGGTCGGGTTATTCTGTAATATCGCACAAGCGACCTACTTTGGTAATCAGGTGCCGTCTTCATTCCCATTTCAATCCATCTCTGGATTCGTTATATGAAGCTCGGAGCAACGACGAACTTCGACGAGGCTGTCGTCCTCGACGGAAAAGCACCAGAACTCGGCCCACAGACCCGGTTTCTCACGCTTCCTTGTCTTCCCCACTCTCCGCTCTCCACTCTCCAACGGGCAGCCAGTGAGGGAACCGTCATCATCGTGAGTGCAAGCAAGTATAGTTGTGATGCGCTTGTTATCTTGTTAGACGGGCCCCGATCCTGTTCACATCTCACTGCAAATCACAGGAAGACGAGCTAGAAAACTATCGTCACAGTTCCAAACCCTGACTGCAAGCGTGATGTGGACGAACGGACTAGAGAACTTGCTCTCTACTTGCGGGAACTCTGGGATGAACTCGTTTCCCTCATCGCTGATATCCTTCAAAAGACATCTTTGGGAGGGTAGTAGTCATGTGACTCCATGTATGATAAGTGACTTATAACTTGTCCTACCCCATCTATTAAGGCCCTTCTTTCTTTTCTTTCTTTTTTTTTCCCGGCTGCCCTCTATTTCAACATACGAGAGTGTTGTCGTCAAAGGTGCAAGATAACAATACTACTGGAATTTCACCTTTCTCCGACCTATTTCAGTGGACTATAGTTCCATGTGGGATTCTCTTATATCATGAGGGGCTTATATTATTGTTAGACTAGGACCAGGGGAGCTTGTGAGTAAAATTGCATAGAACGCGTCACGGGGACAAATTTGGAAGAGGACACCGGTCGCTTCATTGCCCCTCATTTCCCTACTACCTCAAATTCAGTTTTGACCACTCCTTGTTCCGCGCTCGTGTCCCACGGGGCAGCTATACTTTGTCTCCCTTTCGCATCGCACCTTTGGATTGGGTTGCCAGTCATCTATGCATACCAAGATATGTGACTTTGAGTCGACCTCACTAGCAATAAGTACGTACACCTTGACGTCTAGTACAGTACTACTAATCTGCAGAGCTGTCGAATAACGTTATTGTGAACCATTCTTCCGCCTGCCGTTGGAAAGCTCGGATTGGACGACAGACCTGCAAAAAAGGAGATCAAGGGTCGTGCCTCGCTAAAACCGAGCGAGAGACGGTAGACCACCTCGGCTAACTGTGGCCCAGTCTCTCGATGTATGTTTATGCGCTTGATTCCCCTTTCTTTTGTCTTTGAATGCCGCCTGATCAGTGATGTGGGAAGGGTAGTCATCATGTGACTGGACGGGTTTCTATTGGCAATCACACAAAGCGACATCACATTCACTCATCCTTTCTTGTTTTCTAAGTATCCTCTATTTCGACACACGAAGGGGTTGTCATTCAAAGGCACAATGTAACGATACCACTGGATCTCTCCTCTCTTCACCCATGGCCATGGAGACCATCCTTGAAAGGGCATGCGAGGGATGAGTCCTCCTTGGGAGATTCGTTCTTTTTAAACTCTTTTACTTGAGGATGTCGTTGCAAAAGATGTGTCGTATTTGCTTGTCTATGGTTGGATTACAACCGAGATCCCACTTACTGTAGACCCTGGTATATAATGACAACCTTGAAAAACGGAACGACTCGAATAACTTGCAAGAAGGTAGGTCAATTTCCTTAACTCTTGCATCATGATTCGTCTCTGTCAGTGGCAACAGGCTCATAGAACACGGATGGTCAGCGTCAACAGAGTTTTCATGTTGACCCAAGATATTCTACTGTACAGGGACCTCCGCCAGTCGTCGACAACTTTTTACCTATGTGTTCTTTCGAACAGATGCCCAGTACGATGGTGACGTGTTTCGCGTCATCCTTGAGACCATGACCCATTGGTCGACACGTTCGCTCGCCCTCTGTGGTGGTTGGGACCACAGTGCGAGCAATGCATAACATTGAGTTGACCGTAATGAGTTTCGCGGAGTGCTGATGTTGCCCTCCCATTTGCGGTGTCTACAATAGCACCCCTATCGCTGCGTGCCAATGCGGTAGATATATGAATTTATCATGAAGGGACCTTCGCGCCTGAACTGTCACACTTCTCAGAAAGTGAAAGACACCAAGACCACATCTAATTGCCTCGATACGCGGGAAAGAGTAGTCCATCACATAACGCACAACACTGGATTGGGTTAGGAGAGACACCCTGTAATATATTTCATTCTCGAAGTGTTTTGATTTGATTACCCAGTCCCAACCATCGTTGCGTTTGCGTGATAGATAGATAAGAATACAGTTCAGGGGTGTTATGTCAATCATTTCTTCCAGTAACACTTAGACGAATCCAGACACCAGACAGGCTCCTCGTCCACTTCCAAGAAGTCCTTCAGTTTCTTCACCACCTCTTCCAGCCGGTTAGAGCGTGACGGTTCCCAGTTACTACTGATAGCGATGAAGAACATAGAGTCGGTTCCATTGCAGTAAACTGATTGGAATTTCACACCATAGTGAAATATCTCACGCTGAAGATGAACGAGGACACCGAAGGGATTAGCGTCAAGTATGTCTGGGCGACCGCCTAACTTTTGTTCAAGAAGTTCGTCCATACGTTCGATCTGCAGTGCGTAACCATAATGCACGAGTGGTGGGAATGGGATTCTACGGTCGTTACTTGGGACTAGAACGCCCGGGAGTTCCTTGAGGGGTGTAGCAGTCCGCAAGATCTCGGGGTTCTAGAAGACAACCAATTGATGCTCTGGAAGGGCACAGAAATTAAGAGAGGGAGACCTACAGCATACTGGAGTTGTTTGAATGGTCGAGGAAGCTGGTTGAATTCCTCTTTCTTTGTTGAAGGTAGCGACATCACCCTCCGTGACGGAGAGTTCAACTTGAAGACCCAGATTTATACCAATACTTACGTAATGTCATCATCGGAAATCAAAGATAGTGGGTGCAAATTTCGCCACCATCCATGTTCGCCACTGTCCGCTTTTCAGCCGACGCCAACAGTAGTCAACTCAGCCCTTTGTCCCACCTTTTTGTCAATGGTTCCATTGTTCTCCGAGAAGTGGTAGAGCACAGGAAGTGATGTATAAAAGCACAAGATTTTCGGTTCC
The DNA here is from genome assembly GCA_038094415.1 of Xerocomus alliaceus. Classification (NCBI taxonomy): domain Eukaryota; kingdom Fungi; phylum Basidiomycota; class Agaricomycetes; order Boletales; family Boletaceae; genus Xerocomus; species Xerocomus alliaceus. The sequence continues at coordinate 6,270 of JBBPUB010000595.1, forward strand.
TTCTCCTAGTGACCGTTTATCATGTCCAAACAGTCCGAGAGCCCTCCGAATCTTCGCCTTCACATAAGTGATCTTGAAGACATCCTGTCCTCCATCACTTTAGATAAATCAGAGAAAGTTGAATCTGTCTGGTATGAATTCTGGGACTCTGTTCTAAATTATTGGATCAGACGTTCATCGGATGGTACCACGAGGTTGTCTATTGCTCCCCAGCGGCAGATTATTAGGGAAATACTCTTGGAAAACACTGGGTCTACCGCTGGTATGTACACAGGGTATGGAAATTTGTGGTCAGTGACGTGTGATTTCTCAGATGCCGAATGGAGCTTTGAGGTTGATCCTGGAGATACAAGTATGGATGTCAGCGGCGACCCACCTAGCATTGAACAAAGAATACATGAAGCCCGTGATGGTGTCGATACAGAGTCCCGCATCCCGGATTTCACAGCTTTCGCCTTGCGACGCCACGGCTTACCACATCGACGTCTTATATGCATTATAGAGATCAAGCCGCATGTGGACACTCCTCGCTCCCAATTTCCGGCTGCGGTACCCCAAATTGTCTCGCAGGCCAAGTTTGCCTTTGACTCCTTTCCCGATCTTCTCCACGTATTATCAATCCTTGCGTTTGGGGATTCTTGGTGCATGTATCAGTTTCCCCGTGACGAGCTGACTGAGTTGTATCTCAACCACGTGGAAGGATTTGGAGACGATGATTCCTATGACCCCGCGAGAGCATCTAGGAGGCCTAGGACTATCGACATCGGCGAATTCGTTGTTACGCCTTTCTCTAAGGTTCTCAACGACAATGGGTCAAACTACAGTGCAGCATTTGAGAAAGCTATTACGCTTGTCACCGCCAATTTAAAGGCAAGATCAGACTCATCGAAGCTCAGATAGATGTGCTAAGACCTTATCTTCAGTAGTTCTCGTGTATTTTGAACAAGTATGTGAGGGCTTTAAATGCTATGGTCTGCGTGGGACCTGGACTGGAAAGATGAGATGCTTTTCTTAGATGTACATGTATTTTTTTTCCCTCTTGGAAGTCACCTGTAAATAAAGAAGACCGGAGAACCTCATAATCAGGCTTTTAGTTATCGGGCTCGGTCTGTCGTTAGAGTCTCATTTGATCACCTCACTCCATTCGTATCCATAACCCGGACAGATTGTACCAACCACACGAAAAGAATTGATACACGAATTGTGATGGGACCTTAAGCGTGCAGACGGCGTTTGGTAAGAACTCAGCAATCGCCTCCGACTGTCCCTTTATATTTGAAGTTGCGGATGTAGGTCGGTAGTCAATCATAATCAGACTTAGTTTAATTGTTCTTGAATTGTGGAAGTAAGACCACGTCTTGAGTCGTTACCGGACAACTTCCCAGGGTCTCTCAACGTTGATGGTACGATATTGGGCTACTAGCTAGAGTGAGATCGTCTTGTGTTAACTCGAATGTCAACCTCAATGGACGGTTACTAGCAATTACATTGTTAACCATCAATGGAAGTCAGCAGTAGGGTCTATAAATTAACTTGTAATGCTGAACACATTCCTTTGGAAGATAATATGTAGATCAGAAACGCACGTTGATCTGTTTGGAACCAAGCTTGAAGTCCGCCGACTCGCATATTGACAATGCCAGCCACGTGACTATGTTTGGGTGATTCCGAATTTCCGAGTTTACTAGTACTCTTCGCCCTAATACTGTACCCTGTTCTCTTCACCTGAATCATCTTTCTCGTGGATCTTGTCTGTGTCACCAATTTGTCACAGCAGTTTAGTGCCTTGGATTCAGCTTTCTGATGGTCTACAACAACTGATTTCCCGCCAGTTATGTTCTTTTTCCGGACCTCGATGTGTTTGCGAAAGTGATCATTGGGAGTGTCCCTCGTCAGCGCCAGTGAGATCAGGTGTATATAAAATCGAAGACATTACGCCCGTCTCCGTTTTGCTTGGACAAGCTTCGCATTTTGGTGGGGTTCCTAGACAGGACAACCTGCCTCCGAAGGGCGGTCACCCGAGGCTGTGGTTGGCAGGGACACTCGACGTATTATCTGACTCACCACTCAAACATCTGTAGACATAAGGTTCTCCGGGAACCTAGTTCACTTCCTTTTTCATGGCAAACTGTATGTGGAACTTGCCATCGTGACTACAATATGGTAACTAAAAATAAAACCATTTTTGAAGATATCTCTAGCAACGAGCGTTCAGCGCCTGACCTTGAAGGATCATGTGTCCATGACAGTAGACATGTCTCAGTTTACCTCCATGCGGTGGTTGTCCGTCACACTCAGGCACGACCTCGAAATGCACAAAGAAAGATAGAGTGGTATCTGGTCCGACTTTTTTCTGTCCTACAACTGAGGTTGTTTCTTACTGTGCACTCGAGTCGACAGTGTTGCAGACTTCTGCCGGGGACCACTGCTATTCGAGTAAGTTTGCAGAAACCTTTTTTTCGTGGCTCCTATGATCGACATTCTTCGTCGCTGTCAAGATGAGTTGATAATGCTGTGTTTCTTTCAGACAGTACTTAAACCTAGCCCCCCCGCCCTGGTATTCATGCCTCGTGACCCTCTTCCGTGATTCCCACAGGCGAGCTCATCTGGGTGTCTGCACAACCACTCATCCGCTTACACGTTCAACCGATACATATTTTCACAACGTGACTGACGACTCTGTCTGACAGGTTTTTATGTGTCACAGCTGGGTATATCATCACCAAAGCGGGACTTCTTCCCCCTATAGCAGCTCGTGGTGTTGGGCAAATGATACTCGTAAGTTGTACGATCGTCAAATACAGGAGCGCTCAACGAAAAAGAACATCACCTTACCGAGTCTCGTGTTCTCCAGAATCGTGCCGGCATTTAATCCTTCCAACGTTGGTGCGCTTGGTAAGCAAGCATTTTATTTACGAATCATGGTGTCCACTATTCTTTCCAGGCCCTCTCATCTTGATCGCATTGCTGTATGAAGTGATCGGTATCGCGATGTCGTGGATGATCAAGCAGTTATTCTGGGTTCCTCACCGCTTCCGATATGAAGTTCTGGTGGCCGGTGGATGGGCTAATGTTGGAGACATTCGTGAGTCCTGAACTACCATCGCACCTACGTCCTCGCCAATGATGTACCTCGACAAGGCAACGTCCGTGGCAATGAGCCTTACAGCTACTGCTCCATTCAATGGAGCATCAGATCAAAACCTGGCGATTGCCTACATCTCCATCTTTATGCTCATCTTCTCGGTATATTCTCATCAAATCTGCCTTAGCATTCGATATGACATAATAATGTCCCCTAGATTACACTCTTTACGCTTGGAGGCGTCAATTGGGTGGGAATGGATTTCCAGGGGTCAGACGTTACCGACGAGGACGTACAGGAGCAGCTGAAAACCAAATAGAAATACCTTGGTGCAGTGATCAAACGCATTATTATCTCATCAAGAGGACTTTTTAATCTAGGAAGACCCCGAGCTGAGAACGTTCGTTGCGATGAAGAGAAGGAAGTAGCTTCGACGTACCAACCGTCAGATTCGCCTAGCCCGTCCCTTGGATATAACCCCATCTCGGCGGGTACGACAATCGTTCGACACACCACAGAAGTAGCAGAGACGAAAAACAAACCTCTTCTTCGCCGCCGTCTCGCTCAATTCGGGTCCAGCTTCTTTCAAACGCTCATTACACCTTGTTCGCTTTCTATCATCGTGTCGTTCAGCATATCCATCGTCCCCGTTCTCAAAGCATTGTTTGTCCCTGATGTTCCAGGGGTGAACATGCCACCTGTGCCGGATGGTCAACCCCCGCTCGACATTATATTAAACACGGCAACGTTTATAGGAGGTGCCTCAATCCCATTAGGATTAATGATTATTGATTCGGCGCTAGCAAGGATGGAAATTCCTAGTGGACGTCTTCGGTCCCTTCCACTCGGGGCTGTTGGCGCATTAGCCATTGGACGAATGGCCATCATGCCCGTTTTTGGTGTACTCATTACCCAAGGATTAACCCATGTGGGGTTGTTAGACGCCAATAACAACGTACTCCGATTTATATGTATGTATGCCATCTTCCTGCGTTTTTGTCACCAGCTCTAGTTAACGTCATCACGCAGTTTTTTGTCCTGTTTGCCAACATCGACCACCCAGGTAAGTGATCTTGTAGGTGTCGTCAGTCCTTGTCACAGCGTCCAATACCCCATAGGTTACGGCTAGGTCTACTTGACCCAAGTCTATTCTGGAACGGGCAACGGGCAACATCTCTCGGTGTTCCCCATTCCACAGTATATTCATATGTTTATCACGATGACTGAATTGACGGCGTATACGTTGCAGTTACTCTTTCATCATTCTATGGCTACACCTGTACTAGGAAAAAATCCTTTTATTGAATAGGATTCCTTGACTGCCTTGTATGATATGGAGGCTTGATGCACATATGCGCCGACCACTCTGTACGAATACAACATACAAATTAATCGAAGCAGATAAGACAGGTAGCGCTAGTTAGGACGAGGACATCTGTCTGTTATAGAAAGCGAGTGGCAATGCAAATACATATGATCCAGTGTACCGCATTACGCCTTCCCCCAGCATAGTGTCGGTTATTTTCTCCAGTAATAATTTTCTGTATCCAGACACCAGACAGGTTCTTCCTCCACCTCCAAGAAACCTTTCAACTTCTTCACGATCCTTTCCAACTGGTCAGAGGGTACTGGTTTCCAGTTATTGCTGATAGCGATGAGGAGCATAGAATCAGTCCCATTGCAATAAACCGATTGGAACTTTACACCATAGTTGAATACATCGTGTTGGAGGTGAATGAGGAGATCGAAAGGATTGGCTTCAATTACGCGTGGAGAACAATGCAACTTTTGTTCACAAAGCTCGTCCATTCAGTCAATGTAGAACGCATAACCATAATGCAGGAGTGGCGGGAACGGAATTCTGCAGTCATTACTTGAAATCAGGATGCTAAGGAGCTCTTTGAGTGCCGTAGCGGTCCGCAGGATATCAGGATGCTGAACAACAGTCAGTCAGTGTTCTGGAAGGGTATAGAAACGTGCCAGTAGACATACGGCAAACTAGAGTTGTTTGAACGGTCGGGGAAGTAGCTTGAATTCGCCACTCTTCGCTGAATGCGGCAACATGACTTTCAACCATATTCAACTCAACCGACCCGCATAATACGGTTCGTTCAGCAACCCTGATTGCTTTCTTCATGACACTTAGTAAATGAACCGAAATATAAACTTCTACTCACTTTCATGTAAGTTTAAAGTTATACTATTCTTCCATTGAGTCGATCATTTCCTCTAGTAGCAGTCATTTCCATCCAAACACCACACAGGTCTCCGTCCATCTCCAAGAAGTCCTGCATTTTCTCCACTCCTC
>JBBPUB010000596.1:0-11651 GCA_038094415.1 Xerocomus alliaceus
GAACCTCACCAAAAGGTCAAGATGGAGTTCTTGAACACGTTCTATACGGTTCATCACCTGCTCTACAAAGTGTAACTCATGTAGTGGGCCAAGTTGGCGTACCGACGTCAGGCGTAGCTTCAATGATGCCTGCCTCGACCTGGACAATAATTCTTCTGTCCAGTGGGGTGACGTCTTGAAAACGTAGGTCCAAAGAGTCGGCCGATTCAGGGCAACATCGCGCCAATAACGGCAAACGTACAAAACATTGACCCAACTAGGTACAGTAGAAGGAAGATAACCACAGTCAGGCTTGCAGTAATGGTCACGAGCGCAATGGGTAAATACTGTTGCAAGTGTCTCCACCGGAAGGCGAGAAATGAGGGAAACGGCATTCCTTCGGGTATGGAAGGTCGCATAATGACAATGTCTGTCGACTTATCTTCGCGTCTAAACTGGCTCGTGCCTCGGTCGCCATGTTGTATTCTGGCACAAGGGAAACTAAGTAAAGGTGGTGCACACTTGAAATTTATTAACGAAAAAAACGGGCAATTGTAAGTGTTCGCCTTCTAAGAACAACAATTACTTGATGACTTACAGGTTCGAGTGCTCCGTGAAGTAGTGGTGATGCACTGATGGTAAGAACTAGATGATCTAGAGGAGACTTGGTGTTACTAGAACTTCGTTGAGGCATTGAGTCTCTTGAGATCTGGTGGCACGCACTGCGAGTCAATTTATTGTCCGCTTTGTCATCCGAAACCCTGAAAAGTCAACCACCACTAGAGGCGCCACAAATACCCCTGGAAGTTTACAATGACCTTCGCCGTTCCAAACCGTGGAGAATCATCATGATATTATTCCAAGATGTACATTTCACCACGATTTACAGTTCTTACGAGCTCGAATTCTGCGATGCGGCGCTACTATCTTATCATCTGAGGTGGATGGTATTTCCACTCCGTCACGGTTTGGAACGTTCAACCTTTGGTTTCATTACCATCTCATCTGACTGAGCAACTCGCCTTGAGTATGCTTGGTTAAGCAGGTCGTTGAGCAGGTCCACCTCATCAATCGCCTTCTTTGGGATCTTATTCAGCACTACGCTCAACATCGTCATGTTGGAGGCGATGTACACCCGCTGGTCGGGGAGGTTGGCATCCTCTAGGTTAGCGCGAACGCTTTTCCTCGTCTCTGCGATGAATTGCTTGCGAGCGGCCTTGTACAGCTTGTTGCGACGCTCCATGTCCTCGTCTTCCTCGGTGTCGTATCCCTTCTCGATCATGATATTCCGGATGTGCTGATCAGCTTTCGAACGGACGATGTACGTGGGAATATTGAATCGTCTCGCGTTCACAAGGATTGCAATGTCTGTCATGGTGAAGCGGTTGTCGAAGAGTACGATGATGCAGTCAAAGATATAGAGTCCTTGGTTGTTGAAGTACTGCCAATCTCGACACTTGAGGGTACCTGCACCAGGAATGTCGTACCAGACGAACGGATTCTCGCGATTGGCATCTGGGTACCTGGTCATTTGGAGAGTTGTCTCTGTCACGCCTACTGCCGCAGCACCTGGATCTTGGCTACCCAGACCACGGAAGGCATTCACGAGGGAGGACTTGCCACTCCCAGAGACACCAGCGATGGCAAAATGGAAACAGTCTTCCCTGTATTGGACGCGTCGTTTGGCGGCGGCGAGTTCTTCGGGAGACGGGGTGACGACGGGTTGAATGCCCTCTTTCAAGCGCCTCTCTGCCTCCTCCTTTGCCTTCATGGCATTTTGGGTCTCCTCTGCGGCAGTGCGAGCCATCTCCTCAGCCAGTGCCCTGCCAGCCTCTGCCTCGCGACGCTGCTCATCCGCAGCCTTTTGCGTTCTCTCTACTTCTTCCCTCGCGGCGGCCATTGCCTTCTCTGCATCCTCGGAAATCTTCTTGGAGCGCTCCCGTTCCTCCTTAGCTTCCTGTGCAAGCTTCTCGGCCTCTTCTTTGGCAGCCTTGCTGGCCTCCCGGGCGAGCTCTTCGGCACGCTCTGCAGCCTTTGCGGCTTCCTTCATCTGTGCCCTCATCCGCTCTGCCTCCTCCGCAGCCTGTGCAGCAGCCCTCTCGGCTTCTTTCTGGCGTGCATGAACCTGCTCGCTTTCCTGTTTGGCTTTCTGTTGGATCTGTTTTGCGAGCACTTGGGCCTCTTTGGCAATCCTTTCGGCTTCTGCCTGGGCTTGTGCAGCTTGGTGGCGATCATGGATGTGAGTGAGGGTAGGACTTTCTTTGTCTGGGCGACGGAAGATAAGCGACAGGCCAAATACAGCCAGGCTAACCATGGGTACAATCATAGGTACTAGGACATTGCCCATGATGCCAAAAATATGTTGGACTGTGTCTGTCAACGATTTTTGTCAACGATTTCGGTGGAGTTGCAGAGTAAGTGATGGGGCTGACGACGGAGATTGGGCAACGATTTATAATATCCCTTTCACACAGGAACGTGTAGGAAGAACGTCTCGAGTGAGCGTCAGTAGAAGACACCCTAGACTTATCGAAGTGGGTAATCACATACAGCATTGTGGTCGTGATTTTTGCCATTTGTGCTGATTGTGCGTGACGAAGTGGCGTGAATACCTCGAGGATGACAAATTGATATGCGCCCATCGGAACTATAGGAAATCTGTGGCGGTCACATCACGACCCAGTATTTTAGGTGGAGCATTCTTGTGCGGCGAGAAATGTCAGAGTGTATGCGAGGGCCCAATCCCCCAGTGCCATATCATGGCGTAGCTTTCAAAAAGGTAACCGAAACGAAGGAAGCCCATCAATATCAGAAAGTAAACGGAACGGAATTGCCTCACAAGACTAGCTTGTTCTTCTTTTGGCAGGCTCCACAAACTTGCGTCGAAGAGGAAGCCAGATGTGAATTACAAACGTACCTACAAATAAATCCAATTCGGCTATCGTTCACTTCACCTCCAGACCATGCGTGAGCATCAGCAAAATGTCACCTACCTTTTTTGGTCTGGCAATGTTCAGGTCTTGTCTTGACTTTTTGGCATCTTGAAGGATACTCAAAAACTTTTATCACCTTTTACTACAGTGATCTCATGTCTTACTACACTAGAACTAGATAGAAAAGTACTGTACCTGAAAATACACCTTAAAGTACATATCAAATGTTAGAATGCAAGACAATGTGCATGATGATCAATGTATTTATTAACATAGTAAGCTTGAAAGGCATTGAGTGTATCAGCATAATGAAAGTCCACAGGCAATGGATCCTCACCATACACTATGATCAAATGAGCAGGATGAAGTACTACATCTAGCAATATCACTACATATACTTGCTGTCCTTGTTGATCCATTTCAGAGGCTACAATCCACATGTCTGTGGTCTCATCTGGTGCATTTGCAACTGGAAGATACCATTCCACCAGCACATACTCATACTTCTTGCCATGATGACCAAAAGAAAGGAGTAGGTGAACATGTGTGGCCAACAGTCCAGCAAAACCAATCCATCATTACCTTCTCCATTAATAAAAACACAATCTTTGCATGTGGGTCCTTCATGCCAGGTTGATGTATAGTTATGTTTCTATGGAATACTGAACAAGAATTGATGCCAACTTAATCTCTAGCTACCTTAGCACTAGGGTTTACTTAGTCATAAGGAACCCTGTGTATACAGTGGCTCAAAAAAGTGTCCCAATATTGGGCCATTTTGGACAAATGGATCAATTGTCAAAGATATGGGACAAACAAGATCAAACATTTGCAGGGTCAAAGATAGTACTTGTGATGATCCTTGCTGTCTCATATATGGTCTCTGGAAGACTCTTCATCGCAACGAACTTAGCATACACTTTTTGCCTGATCTTATCTTATCGTTTCATGACTAATCTGATCATGCTTATCTTCTGCTCTTCTTCCTGATTAGATCTATCTCCATTTGGTTATTCTTTGACACAGTAATCACTGTGTCTCTTCTGATCTTCTACTGTGTGTAGCCAACACCTTTTTAATCACCGAGTGATTTTTTTCATTTCCGTGCTGTGCATGGCTATGGCACAGCCCAGTTCATTACTGCTGCTGTGGCTTCTCTTCCTTTTGATCTGCCACCCACAGTATCAAACGTGTTATTCATTTCCACTCCCCTCAGCCCTAGAGGCTGTGATACGCCTTTATCGCTATTGGATAGCTCCAACATGGACTCTTACCTTAGTTGCCTCCCTACTGTGTAGACATAGCATTCTACCTAATCAGGTATTAGGGTTAGACAAACATGTACAAATAAGTATAGTAGTATATAAACCCCAAGGATGATGCTGGGGAGATCCCCAGTCTAGTCTCTTGGTTCACATCTGAACTTGACTACTAAGCCTCAAACAACCTCAACAAACTCTCTACTAACTGTAGTGAGTTAGTACCATCTCCTTTTCTTTTAGCTGATAGTTGTAGTAGAGCTGGTTCTCATTTCCCAAGTGGGTTCAGCCGTTTCATTAGACTAGACTCTTATTCCTCTAGTGACCCCCTCTACTACAGGACCAGTACTGACGAGTGCTAGTGTCCTTCTCCCAGTTCCACCACTCCCTTTGTCCCTTCATCATTGGTCGCCAATGGGCAGAGCTGAGAGAAGGGCAAGAACAGACCACTCAGGTTCTGGATGGTGGGAACAGATCCGTCTCGCCAGCAACCACCTTCTTATAAGAATTAGAAGGTTCTTTACCAGGCTTCCCCCATTGGGATTCAATCGTGAGAGATATGATCAACGAAGACATGAGATCAGAGAATGGCTGTGAAGAGAGTACATCGCCAGCCACCGACTTGAAGGAAGAGGACATAGTTGTCCCCCTTATAGTATCCACCCCTATGAAAGAAGAGAGAGAAGAAGACAGCCCCGACCTCCTCCTTCCTCCTACTCCTGACCTGAATGATTGCAGCCCAGGTCCGAGTATTATAGACGTCACTGATCAGTCACCACTGCATCGGCTGCCCTCAGAAGAAGAGAGGGGATTTTACACTTTAGCTTCGATGGTACAGGCTGATTTCTATAGTCAGACCTTCAATCTTCCCAAAAGAAGAAGATTGGAAGGCTGGTTGGAGTACGAGTTTGAAGAAGCACCTGCAGCACCGCCACCACCTAAGAAAAGGCAAAGAAGGCAGTATCAGCAGGAGATAAAAAGGGGAATAGAAAGAGGAAGTAGGATAGGATTACGAAACATCCCACCTTGCTCTTACAAATATTGAATGCAATTAATTGTCATTCTCCTCCTTTTTAGTCTGATTTTTTACATCGTCACAATCTATTTCCTTAGGTGGATCGCCAAGTACTCAACAGATTCACAAGTCCCAATCCTCTTCGTAGAAAATTGAAGTAGGACTTTCAGAACACCTTACTCCGCCTTTGTAGGAGTAGTCCCTGCCACTAGCACAACATCAGATGGTTGGATCTTTGGAGAAGGACTCCAACAACACCCTCACAACTGTCAACACTATTAAATGATCTCAACATTTGAGCTCATCCTTGCCACATTCATAGGAATCTTCCTTACTTGTACCCTCGTCCTTTGCTGGATCATTAAACAAGTCATTGAACGCAACACACCCATACTCGCAGTAGTACACGCCTATAGGACTGAAGAAAATCCTTTTGGAATAAGCTTCGGCATTGTAAGCCTGACTAAAGCCTCCGGAGATAATTGGAGATACTGTGGAGGTTGGTTTAATGAGAACAACTGGCATGTTCCAGAACTGGTCAGATCTGATCAAGACGATAACACCACTATTGCTGCTTTTGATTAATTCATGGCATTACCCAAACACTTAGTAAACGTGCTTGATGCGCTTGCCAGATTTTCAAAGAATGATCTATCCCAGTTAGGAATCCATTTAAAAGAATATCTTGATGTTCATAGCTGGGCTATGGAGCAGATACTACGAGAAAATAAGAAATTACGAGAAGACATGGGGGAAATGGAAGAACAAGTAAAAACAGATTCATCCTCCCATAGTGGTGCACACATCACCAAAATCGTAGCAGATCCAGGAGAATACGACGGAACACGGGGAAGAAAATTTGAAGAATGGTGGATGAAAGCACAAGTATGAAGACAGGAAAATCTTGGAGCACTCTGCGGAGAAGCCGGAGTAAAAGCCATACTATCTTGAATGACTAAAGGCAATGCAGGAGCATTCACACGAGCTCATCTTAATAAAATCCTAAAAGGAGATTCCACAGATTGGCCCGAATTCAAGAAACTCATAGAGCTTCATTTCTGCCTAACCAATGAGAAAGAGTGGGCTAGACAACAGATCGAGAATCTAAAACAAACTGATAAGATGACGGTAGCCCAATACCTCATAAAACTCAAAAACTATCTCACAACCACTGAGTATGACAGAGATTGAATCTTACAAATAATGGAGCAAAACATGAACCAAAATATGGTCAAATACCTCTTCTTATGAGATGGCTGCTATGGGGATTGCACCACATTTATGACAAAAGTCAAAGAATATGGAGAAAGACAGGAATTACTAGGATTCATTCAGCAAGGAACTGCTGATAGAATCTCAAGACCTGCTCAAGATCCAAACACCATGGATGTAGATGCTGTACAAAAGGGGCCAGGAACGCGACCCCTAAAATGCTTCAATTGCCAAGGACTTCACATGGCATCTAAATGTCTGAAACCAAAAAGGCATGTGAAAAATGTAAATTCCTTGGAGGAGGACATGCCAAATGGTGCACTACGGGGCGACCCTCACATAACATCCGAGAAATGACAGAAGAAGATCTGCTGAACCCTCAAATGCCCAACAAAGGAAAAGAATGAGATTGGAGTAAATCCATTGCAGGAATGGGCTTTGATGAGGCTAGAGCATGGTTCCAAGATTATGAAATGCTCTCAAAGAAGGGAAAAGAATAGGGCAACCTCCGAAATCTGGGAAAGGAGGATGCCCAAATTGATATGCTATTCTGGAAATAGAAGAAACTTTATCTTTGCCGTCATGTGGGTCTCATCTAGATGATGAGCTTGGCTGGGATGTGACACCAGTGCTTGATTCACATACAACCAAGAAAGAAAAAGTTTTCCCAAAAGTAGTGGAGATACGAAGTATGGAAACTTCTACTCCCACCCCTGAACAGAAATGACATGATGTCAGAACAATGTATCCTGATTTGTCAGAAACAGATCTTGATGATCTAATACCGGAATCAAAAGGAGAAGGATTTCATTTCTTACACACACTTAATCCCAAAAAGGATATAGTGCTCTCAATTAAAATTACCCCAAAACTCAATATACCCTTCACAAAAACATCTGCCCTCCTAGACTCTGGAGCAAACGTGATCTTCATTGATCAAAGTTTTGCACAGTGTCTTCATTTACCTTTAACCCCTTTGAGACACCCTATAGCAGTGTATAACGCCAATGGTACCCTCAATGCTGCTGGAAAGATAACACATAATTGTCAGCTTGTTATGGAATATGAAGGTCATCGTGAGAAATTGACAGCTGAGGTCACAGATTTAGGAAAGTTCGAATTCATTCTGGGATATGAGTGGTTACAGCACCACAACCCAGATATAGATTGGACTACTGGATCAGTTAGATTGATGAGATGTCCCCAACACTGTCAAAATCTCCAACAAGGTGATTCCACCCTGAGCAGGTTTTTACAAATGCTACAAAAGGAGCAGCTGGATCAAAGCTATTACATGTATCATTGGATAAATTCCTTAGAGAGGAATCAAGACAAGGACCAAGTCTTAGAGCATGTACAACCAAAGGAAGTACCCCCTGAGCAAATAGTCCCAAAAGAGTATCATGATTATCTCACTGTCTTCTCAAAAAAGGAATCTGAACGAATGCCGTTGTGAAAGCTGTGGGATCACACAATAGACTTGCAAGATGATTTCAAACCCAAAAAAGGAAGGATTATATCTTTATCTGTGGATGAACAAGAAGAAGTCACAGTGTTCCTGGATGAACAATTACAAAAAGGTTATATCCGACCTTCTAAATCCCCACAAACATCACCAGTTTTCTTTATTTCAAAGAAAGATGGAGGAAAATGTATGGTACAGGATTACTGTTATCTAAATGAAAGAACCATCAAGAATAATTACCCCTTACCACTTATATCACAATTAGTCAATAAACTCAAAGACACCAAGTTATTTACAAAAATGGATCTTTGCTGGGGGTATAACAATGTGAGCATCAAAGAAGGAGATGAATGGAAGGCCGCTTTCATATGCTTTCGAGGAGCTTACGAACCATTAGTGATGTATTTTGGCCTCTGCAACTCCCCCGCCACTTTCCAAGCTATAATGAGCAAGATCTTTGCAGACATGGATGATGTTGTCATCGTTTACATAGATGATCTCTTAATCTTCACTAAAACCGATGACCCAAAGGAGCATGACAAGATCGTACTGGAAGTACTCAAATGGTTAAAGGAAAATGACCTTTTTGTGAAAGCCCCCAAATGCCGCTTTCGTGTCACAGAAGTAGATTTTCTTGGCATGATTGTGGGAAGGAACGGCATTACTATGGATCCCAAAAAGGTTGAGACCATAACTCATTGGCCCATCCCTACCAATCTAAAAGGAGTACGAAGTTTCCTAGGATTAGCAAACTTCTACCAAAGATTCATTGAAGATTTCTCTCAAGTGGCTAGACCCTTGAATGATCTATTAAAAAAAGAAACTCCCTTTGAATGGGGAATGTCACAACAACAAGCATTTGAAATGCTAAAGAATGCTTTCATTACCGCCCCCGTTCTTGCATATCCAGATATAAATTGCAAATTCTGGCTAGAAGCAGATGCATCAGATTATGCCACAGGAGCAGTGCTCTCAATAAAGAAAGAAAACAAATGGCACCCTGTTGCTTATACTTTGCATAGTATGCAGCCAGCTGAAAGGAATTATCCCATTTCCGATAAAGAAATGCTATCGGTAATAAGATCATTGGAGGAATGGAGACATTATCTTGAAGGAGCTAGATTTCCTGTGGAAGTTTGGAATGATCATCAAAACCTCCAATGGTATCAAATGAGACAAGATCTCAATCACTGACAGGCTAGATGGGCGCAATATTTATCCAGATTTAATCTAAAATGGATTCATAAGCCCGGAGCTACTATGGGAAAAGCTGATGCGTTCTCTAGAAGAGAAGATCACGCCATTGGCATAGATCAAGATAACAAAGGAGTGTTAGTCATACCACCGGAGCAGATTGGATCTATGGAGCAAGATACTCCAATTCTCATCTCCGATGAAGGCGAACAACTTAATAAATCTATATTTAATGAGCTTTGCAAGCTAATGGAGAAAGATACCATGTATCTTAGCAAGAAACACTTTTTACTGGAAGGAGAAGATGGCTTGTTGCATAATCCGCAAGGCTGCATATATGTACCCAATTCTGCCCTGATCAAGATGGATATTCTCAGATTATACCACGATTCCCCTATTGCAGGTTATCCCGGATATGAGAAAACTTTAGAATTGATTTCAAGATTCTATTGGTGGCCTGGAATATCTTCTTTCGTAAAAGAATATGTAAGTCACTGTGAAAGGTGTCAATGTTTCAAAGGCACAAATAAAGCCCCTAGTGGCTTATTACAATCTCTCCCCATTCCGAAAGGACCTTGGAGTCATATTTCTGCAGATTTCATTACAGATCTACCAAAGTCTAGATCATTCGATGCAATTCTCACAGTCGTGGATTGATTTTCAAAAGAAGTGGAACTCATTCCTTGTACAAAGCAGTGTAGTGCCTTGGACACAGCATGACTCTTTCTTAACCATGTATGGAAGCATCATGGACTTCCATCTTCTATTGTTTCAGATTGAGGTCCTCAATTTGCAGCACAAGTGATGACAGAAATCAATAAAGCCTTATCCATTGAAACAAAATTGAGCACAGCTTTCCATCCCCAGACGGATGGGCAATCTGAGATTGTTAATAAAGAAGTTTAGAAGTTTTTAAGAATCTTTTGTTCCGAAAAACAAGATCAATGGGCAGATTGGCTTGCTGTTGCCCAGTTTTCCATTAATTCTAAGCAACATGCTTCTACGAAGAAGACCCCCTTTGAAGTCACACATTCGTATAACCCCAGAATGGGAATTGAACCACCAAAGACAGATAAAGCTCCCACTGCAGTAAGATTTGCTGATGAAATGACCACCACCTTTGATCAGGTACGACAGAACATGAAAGTGGCCCAGGCTCATCAGAAGAAATATGCAGATCAATCTCGCAGTAACTCCCCTGGGTATAGTGCAGGCCAACAGGTTTGGCTATCCACTGAAAACCTTTAACTTACACGTGCTTCAAAAAAACTTTCTGAGTGATGGCTTAGTCCCTTCACTATCACTAAGATGATGGGAACCAATGCAGTGGAACTAAAGCTTCCCCAATCCATGAGGATCCATCCTGTAGTAAACATCTCCCACATTAAACCTTACAAGGAACATCTAGAGGGCTAGCTGGTTGAACGATCTGGTTCCGTTAGGGTTACGGAAGATCGAGATAATGAATGGGAAGTTGATTTCATTGTGGACAGCAGGTATTGACAATGTCGACTGGAATACCTGGTACACTGGAAAGGATATGATGAAACTAAGCAAACTTGGAAGCCACACTCCAACCTTACTAATGCCAAGGAGGCTATTTCTGATTTCTATCACAAACACCCTTCAGCTCTGCGAGCCCTTACCATTGATTCCACACAGTTTCTTTTCCTGTTTCAGAAACATCCTGAAAATATCACTGTAGTGCTGACTCATCGTCTTCCCTTCGATCATCTGGACAATGATTTTTAAGTGGGGGGTAGTGTGACGATCCTTGCCATCTTGTATATGGTCTCTGGAAGACTCTTCATCGCAACGAACTTAGCATACACTTTTTGCCTGATCTTATCTTATTGTTTCATGACTAATCTGATCGTGCTTATCTTCTGCTCTTCTTCCCGATCAGATCTATCTCCATTTGGTTATTCTTTAACACAGTAATCACCGTGTCTCTTCTGATCTTCTACTGTGTGTAGCCAATGCCTTTTTAATCACTGAGTGATTTTTTTCATTTCCGTGCTGTGCATGGCTATGGCACAGCCCAGTTCATTACCGCTGCTGTGGCTTCTCTTCCTTTTGATCTGCCACCTGCAGTATCAAACATGTTATTCATTTCTGCTCCCCTCAGCCCTAGAGGCTGTGGTATGCCTTTATCACTATTGGATAGCTTCAACATGGACTCTTACCTTAGTTGCCTCCCTACTGTGTAGGCATAGCATTCTACCTAATCAGGTATTAGGGTTAGACAAACATGTACAAATAAGTATAGTAGTATATAAACCCCAAGGACAATGCTGGAGAGATTCCCAGTCTAGTCTCTTGGTTCACATCTGAACTTGACTACTAAGCCTCAAACAACCTCAACAAACTCTCTACTAACTGTAGCGAGTTAGTACCATTTCCTTTTCTTTTAGCTGATAGTTGTAGTAGAGCCGGTTCTCATTCCCCAAGCAGGTTCAGCCATTTCAGTACTTGCTCTTGGCATTCTAACACCACTTAGATCATGTCATTTGGTTGTCATGGCATCAAGATATAGCCATTTTAAAATGACATGTCATTAGAACACTTATTTGAGCATCATTTCAGATCTAGAC
>JBBPUB010000598.1:0-11586 GCA_038094415.1 Xerocomus alliaceus
ACTAATACTAAAGGAGATGTAAGATAAGAAGAACAAGGGGTACTATAATGAACAAAGTCCAGAGGTGAGGAACGCCTTCCTGAGTAGATCGTGCCGGAGTTATGCTGCACTGACCGGAGTTGAAGTCCGGGATATGACAGATTTTGACAATGTTGGGAACATCTTGTCAATTGAACCTTTCTAGTAGTCCAATCTATTTCTGGGTTGTGGCATTGTAACCACTTATACCCCAGAATGAATTCAAACTTTCCTAGATTGGTGACCTCAGCTGTCAATTTCTCATGATGACCTTCATATTTCATAACAAGCTGACAATTATGCATTATCTTTCCAGCAGCATTTAAGGTTCCATCAGTGTTATACACTGGTATGGGATGTTTTAAAGGAGTTAAAGGTAATTGAAGATGCTGGGCAAATGTTTAATCAATGAAGATCACATTTGCTCCAGAATCTAGGAGGGTGGTAGTTTTTATAAAAGGGATGTTGATCTTCAGGGTTATCTGAATAGGAAGCACTATATCCTTCTTTGGATTTAGAGTTCGTAGAAAATGAAACTTGTCTTCCTTTTCTTTGGATAATAATTCATCTAGATCTAACTCAGTCAGATTAGGGTACATTGTTCTAACATTATGTCATTTTTGAGCATTCATTGGAATTTTCTCATTCATGCTTCTTATTTTGACTATTTCTGGGAAAACCTTCTTGCTATTAGTCATAAGTGAATTAAGCACTGGTGTTTTGTTCTGGCCAAGCTCATTATTTAAATGAGACCCACTTGACGGCAAAGATAAAGTTTCTTCTATTTCCAGAACAGCATATTTATTTGGGCTCCCTCTATTCCCAGACTTAAGAGGTGGCCCTAATCTTTTCCCTTTTTGAAAGCGATTGTTTTGTAATCTTGGAACCATGCTCGTGCCTCATCAAATGACATGCCTGCTATGGATCTATTCCAATCTCATGATTTTCCTTTGTCCGTTGATGGACTCTTGGGTTCAGGAGCTGGGTCGTAACTCATTTCTCTGAGATTGCGTGATGGTTGACCCATTGCACACCATTTCACATGGCCTCCTCTGAGGAATTTGCATTTTTCACATGGCTTCTTTGGTTTCATGCATTTAAAAGTGATATGAGGTCCTTGACAATTGAAACATTTAAGGGGTCTTCTTTCCCCTTTTTGGACAGCATCTATGTCCATGGTGTTGGGATCTTTTACTGAACGAGAGATCCAATCTGCAGTGCCTCTTTAAATAAAGCCAAGAAGTTCTTGGCATTCTCCGTACTCCTTTACTTTAGTCATGAATGTGGCGCAATCTCTGTATCTGCCATCTCTTAAGAATAGATATTTGACCATATCTTGATTTATGTTTCTTTTGAGGATCTGCAAGATCTGATCTCCATCATACTCTGCTTGTGATAGGTAATTTTTGAGTTTTATTAGATATTGGGCTACTATCATCTTATCAGTTTGTTTGAGATTTTTGATCTGGTCTCTGGGCCCATTCCCTTTCATTGGTTAAGCAGAAATGAAGATCCACAAGTTTCTTAAACTCAGGCCAATCTATAGCTTCTCCTTTCAAGATCTTATTGAGATATGCTCATACAAATGCTCTGGCATCTCCTTTCATCATTCATGAGAGTATTGCCTTCACTCCCACTTCTCCTTATAAGGCACCGATATTCTCTTGTCACCATACTTAGGCCTTGGTCCACCATTCTTCAAACTTTCTTTCTCTCATACCATCATATTCTCCTGGATCTGCCACAATCTTGGTTATGCGAGTAGTGTGGGAAGAAGAAGGATCTGCTTTGACTTGTTCTTCCATTTCTTCCATGTCTTCTCGGAGCTTTTTGTTTTCTTGTAAGATTTATTCCATAGCCTGGCTCTGGATATCAAGATAATCCTTTAAATGAATCTCTAATTGGAATAGATCATTTTTAGAAGATCTGGGTAACATGTTCAGCACATTGGCAAGGTGTTCAGGTAAGGTCATATTTAATCAAATGCAGCGATAGTGGTATTGTCATCTTCTTCGGATCTTATCAGGGGTGGTACATACCAATCGTTGTTATACCAACCTCTGCAGTATCTCCAATTATCTCCAGAGGCTTTTGTTGGGCTTACTATTCTGAAACTTACTTCAAAAGGGTTTTCTTCTGTTTTGTAGACATGTACTACTGTGAGTATGGGGGTGTTTCGTTCAACGACTTGTTTAATGATCCAGCAAATTACAAGGGTAGTGACTAGGAAGATTCTGATAATGGTGGCAAGGATGAGTTCAGACTTTGAAATCATCTAATAGTTTTGACAGTTAGAAGGGTGCTGTTGGAGTCCTTCTCCAAAGATCCAACTGTCAGAGATTGCATTAGTAGCTGGTACTACTTCTATGAAGGCAGAGTAAGGCGTTTGAAAGGTCTTAGACCGATTTCCTACAAAGAGAATTGGGACTTGTGAATCAGTTGTGTACTTGGCAATCCACCTAAGGAAGTAGATTGTGATAATGTAAAATGTCAGACTAAAAAGGAGGAGAATGACAATTAATTGCATTCAATATTTGTAAGAGCGAGGTGGGATGTTTCGTAATCCTATCCTACTTCCTCTTTCTATTTCCCTTTTTATCTTCTGCTGGTATTGCCTTTTTTGCCTTTTTCTAGGTGGTGGTGGTGCTACAGGTGCTTCTTTGAACTTGTATTCAGACCACCCTTCTAATAGGTGGTGTTTGGGGAGGTTAAAGATTTGACTATAGAAATTTGCCTGAACGGTTGAAGCTAAAGCATAAAAGCCCCTCTCTTCTTCTGAGGGCAGCCTCTGCAGTGGTAACTGATCTGCGTCATCTATAACACTTGGATCTGGGCTGCAGTCATTTGGGTTGGGGGTAGGAGAAAGGAGGAGGTCGGGGCTGTCTTCTTCTCTCTCTGATTTCATAGGGATTGATACTATAAGGGGGACAACTATGTTCTCTTCCTTCAAGTTGGTGGCTGGTGATGTACTCTCTTCACAGCTGTTCTCTATTCTCATGTCTCCATTGATCATATTTCTCACGATTGAGTCCTGATGGGGGAAGCTGGGTAAAGAATCATCTAATGCCCTTAAAAAGGCAGTTGCCGGCAAGATGGATCTGTTCCCACCGTCCAGGACCTGGGCAGCCTATTCTTGCCCTTCTCTTGGCTCTGCCTGTTGGCAACTGACAATGAAGGGATGAAGGGAGTTGTCACATACTGCTCCAACTCTGGTACTCTGGTACTCTCTGGCATGATCTCTGGTATGATCTCTGGTACGATCTCCCAGATATCTCTTATCTTGTCTCTTGTATTCCCAATTTGTATGATCTCCTTTAGTTATTCTCATTCTTAGTTCCTCTGAGCAGGTGTCTTGCTTAGTATGACAGCCCAACATCTGTCTCTGACCTGTCCCAGACCTGTCTCAGACATCTGTCTCTGACTTGTCTCCAACCTGTCTCGGGCATGTCCCCAACCTGTCTCCAACTTTGATATATCATTACTCATTCTGTTTCACCTTTGACAACCTGTCACATTCCATTACTAATCCATCTGGACTCCATAGTATAAATATGGTACTTCAACTTGTACATACTTCAGTTTGAATATTGAATTAGTCTCCTCCTCACACTTTCAACCTTGAGCTCTGTGCTCATCTGACCTCTGACTCCAAGGATAATGAGTACAAGGGCGTGACACATAAGTCCTGCGCCAAACGTCCTTGCCCCCTCCGTTTCACCCATCCTTTCCTCACCCTCCTGTTGCAACTCTGTTCCAGACATCGTCAGACTTGTTGGGAGGACCCAAACTTGACAGTATATTCAAACTCATACTTGTACTCATCATACTCACTATGTCGTGCACCCAGACATCCCGTCAGTGGCTCGAGTCAGTCTTCAGCTCCTCTCACACCATTTCTGGTGACTTCCATAGCCTTAGTGCTAGACCCATGACTTTCCCATCCATTTCCACTGCACCTCATTGTTGCACCACTCCTTCTGGTCCTTTCGACTCTCCTCTCACTCCACTACTGGAAATGGGCCCTGCCTCCCTCCAAATCTGTGAACTCTGGGACGATCCTGTCTCTGGAGAAGAAGGTCTTCATGCTCCAGCCCCTCCAGTCCCCAGAGATGATGATGGTGATGATCCACCATCTGATCCCTCAGAACCACCCGATCCTTCAGACCCGGATGACCCCTTTGACAATGATGATGAGCAGCAGCCCAATGACATACCCTTGGCTTTTGAACCATTTAACCAACTCACCAATGCCATCCAGGACATGACTTGGCAGGCACTTCGGCATAAGTTCTCCAACACTCCTAAAACCAAAGTCCAGAAGCCAGACCCATTCAACTGACTGGATCTCTGGAAACTCCATCCCTTCATTGTCCAGTGCGAGTTGAACTTCCAAGCCAATCCTAAGTCTTTCCACCATGATTGTGCCAAAGTCACTTTCATGCAGTCCTATCTCAAGGGAGTCACCCTTGAATATTTCGAGCCAGATCTTCTCGGCAGCAAACCTCCAGAGCTCCGTTCACTCTGAATGACCAGCTGGGAAGTATTTCTGTATGAACTCCAGTCTAACTTTGGTCCACACGATCCCATTGGCAATGTGGAGGCTTGGCTTGAGCAACTCCACATGAAGAATTCCCAATGCATCTCCAACTATGTAGTCCAGTGGAACCACCTGGCGAGCCAAGTCCGGGAATGGGGTCCTGGAGCACTCCGCCACAGTTTCTACATTGGACTTTCCAATTGCATCAAGGATGAGTTGTCTCAGCTTGGCAAACTGAGCAACCTCCATGACCTTCGCACTTTAGCACAGCAGATTGACCATCGCTATTGGGAACATAGGGAAGAGATTTCTAGGGCCAACAAGGTTTCTGGATCTAACTCCAGAAATGGTAATTCCAAGGCCACTACATCCACAGCCCCATCTTCATCTGCTCCCACCTCAGACTCCAAGCCTAGGAGTTCCATGAAAGACTCTAAGGCCTCCAACTCCAGCAGTCACTCCAACTCCAGAACCTCCACAGCCCCCAAACCTGACTTGTTGTCCAAGCTAGGTAAGGATGGCAAGCTCACAGCAGTTAAGCAAAAGTGTTGCTTTAATAATAATCTGTGCATGTTCTGTGGTCAAGCCAGCCACAAAGCTAAAGAGTGCCCAAAGTCATCATCCTGGGCATCCAAGGCTTGTGCAGCTACGACCACAACTTCGGAAGTCAGACCAGAGGCCTCTAGCATGGAGGTGAAAAAATAGTCAGCAGTCTCGTAGACTCCGCATGGACTTGAGGTTGCGTTAACTCCACCCGTGCACCTAAGGAGGTCCGACTCAATGCGTCCGCTCTCTCAGATCCCCACTCCCTCATGCCTACCATCTCAGTCCTTTCCTATGACATCCCAACCTTCCCTGCACTCGTAGACTCCAGATCATCTGATTGTTTCATAGATACCTCATTCATTAATGATCACGGACTTTCCCCATACTCCGTTCCTCTGCTTGAACTCTGGCTCTTCAATAGAACATCCAACTCCACCATTACTCATGCTGTCAACCTCTCTATCCATTTTGAAACCGATGACATCACTCCGATGATGTTCTATGTTACTCTGCTAGATGGATCCTATTTCCTTGTACTAGGACACAACTGGCTCACCTGCTACAATCCGTTGATTGACTGGGTTTCGAGCAGTATCTCGTTCCACCCATCTGGACAGACTTTGCCAGCAACTTCAAGCTCTACCCCACAGTCTCCAGACTTACCTCCTTCAGCTGACCCCACACCCCCTGATCCACCGCATTTCTATGATCACAAGGCTCTGCCCATTGCACTGATCAATGCACCTGCCTTTGTATTGGCCTATCACCTTCAGGGCTCCTTACAGTTTAGCCTGCAACTCTGCCCCAAGGATATCCAACTCCGTGTGTCTTCCACAACTCCAGATCCTGTTAATCTCTCTGAAGTCCCTCCAGACTACCATGACTTCATGGATGTCTTTAGCAAAAGCAGGGCTTCTAAGCTTGCTCCACACCATGAACACAATCTCAGAATCAACCTAGAAGAAGGCACATCTCCTCTATTGGGCACCATGTACTCCCTCTCCACCTCCGAGCTTGAGTCACTCCAGACGTTCCTCAATGAACACCTAGCTAATGGGTTCATTTGCCCCTCCTCTTCCACCCACACCACTCTGGTCCTCTTTGTCTGCAAGAAGGATGATTCCCTCCACCTCTGCATCAACTTTTAAGGACTTAACAAGATCATGAAGAAAGACCACTATTCCCTTCTCCACATCTCCAACCTCCTAGATGCTCTGAGCCAAGCTAAGATCTATATCAAAATCGACCTCCGGCATGCATACCACCTGGTCCACATTGCTAAGGGAGATGAATGGAAGACTTTGTTCCAGACCTGATATGGCTCGTATGAGTGGCTAGTCATGCCGTTTGGTCTCACCAATGCTCCAGCAGCTTTCCAGCAGTTTGTCAACACCATCTTCACTAATCTATTAGATGTTTGTGTTATAGTCTATCTCAACGACATCCTCATCTACTCTGCGGACAAGGCCTCCCATAAGGAGCATGTCCAGAAAGTGCTCTGTCAACTCCACAAACATGGACTTTATGCCCACCCAGATAAGTGCAAATTCCACACCAACTCCACTGATTATTTCAGATACCAACTCTCTCCCTCCAGACTTACCATGTCTCTGGAAAAGGTTAAAGCAATCTTAGATTGGCCCAAGCCTCAGAAAGTTAAGGACATCCAGTCCTTCTTGGGTTTTGCGAATTTCTACAGGCATTTCATTCATAACTACTCCGATATTGTTGTTTCTCTGACCCAACTCACATGAAAGGGCACTCCCTGGAACTTCTCTACAGACTGTTGTTCCACCTTCCAGGCACTCAAGGATGCCTTTACCTCAGCTCCAATCCTTATCCACTGGGTTCTGGATGCTCCGATTATAGTAGAAACCAACACCTCTGACTATGCTATTGCTGGTATCCTCTCTATCTGTTGTATGGATGAGGAAATCTGGCCAGTCACTTACTACTCTCAGATGCTTCATTCTCTGGAGCTCAATTATGACACCCATGACAAGGAGCTACTCGCCATCCATGAGGCATTCTGAACTTGGTGCCACTACCTTGAAGGTTCCAGAACTCTGGTTGACGTTGTCACTGATCACAAAAATCTGGAGTATTTTGCCACTACCAAGCTCCTGACTTGCCAGCAGGCCCAGTGGTCGGAGTTCCTTTCCCAGTTTAATCTGATTGTTCATTTCTGCCCTAGACGCCTCAGAGCCAAGCCTGATGCCCTTACTAGATGCTAGGACATCTACCCCAGAGAGGGGGATAGGGACTATGCTTGTGTTAATCCCCACAACTTCTGCCCCATTTTTACTCAGAAACAGCTTGCTGCGTCCTTACAGGCCACTTATCTTACAGCTCCAGTTCTCTGGGCCAGCACCCTCTTCAATATTGAGTTACTTCACAGCAATATTCTCTCTGCCCTCCCCTCCGACCCCATCACTGCCATCCACCTCTCTGACTCCGACCCTGATTTGCACTGGTTCATCAACTCCAATGGCTTCCTCTGTTTGGATAATCATATCTATGTTCCAGACGCTGATAATCTCCAACTCTGTGTGCTCCAGTATAAGCATGATCATCCACTATCTGAACATTTTGGACAAAATCACACTTTGTAGCTAATCCATCAGGAATATACCTGGCCAGGCATCCGGACATTCGTCAAGAAGTATGTCTCTTCTTGCACAGCCTGTGCTCGAGCCAAGGTCCCTAGACATAAGTCCTATGGACTCCTAAAACAGCTCCCAATTTCTGAGAAGCCATGGAATTCCATATCCATGGACTTCATCGAATAACTTCCCATGTCCTCCAGACACACTGCCATCCTAGTCATTGTCGATTGCCTTTTCAAGCAATGTATATTCATTCCAACTGACGATAAGGTGACATCTCCAGAGCTTGCAAAACTCTTCCTCCTTTATATCTTTTCAAAGCATGGAGTTCCCTCTCACATCACCTCTGATCAAGGTTTGGAGTTCATCTCTCACTTCTTCCACTCACTTGGAAAGGCCCTTGACATCTGACTCCACTTCACCTTCAGTTACCATTCAGAGGGAGACGGTCAAATAGAGTGTATGAACCAGACCCTAGAGTAGTACCTTCGGGTCTATTGCAATTATCAACAGGACAACTGGTCTGAACTCCTTCCCTTAGCAGAGTTTGCATACAACAATGCACTGAATGCAACCACTGGAGTTTCTCCCTTCTTTGCTAACAAGGGCTACCATCCAAACTTGACAGTACATCTGGAGAGAGACCTCACCTTCACCAGAGTGCAAGAATACTCCATCAACCTCAACTCCCTTCATTTCTACCTCCATGAGGAGATTGCTGCCACTCAGAAACAATACCAAGGTCCTGCTGACACCAAGTGAACCCTGGCATCAGACTTTAAGATTGGTGACCAGGTTTTCATCAAGGCTAAGTACTTCCGATCCATGTGCCCCTCTAAAAAATTATCAGAGAAGAACCTAGGACCTTATACCATTATTGCCCAAGCTGGTATGCACTCCTTCACACTCCAACTCCCAGTTACTATGAAGTACATACATCCAGTCTTTCATATATCCCAATTAGAACCCTCAGTTCCAAACACAATTCTGGACCAGACTCAGGCTCTGCCACCTCCGGTTGAAATTGAAGGCAAATTGGAGTATGAAATAGCGGAAATCCTTGATTCAAAGATTGACCGTAGGCGAAGAAATTGCAAGCTGTTATACTTGATATGCTGGTCTGGCTATGAAGGTACTGAAGATGAGACCTCCTGGCTTCTAGCCATGGAGCTCAGACATGCCTTCAAACTTGTTGACAACTTTCATTTGCAGTACCCAGACAGGCCTGGTTCTTCCTCCACTTGATCGCTTTGTTTAATCTTGCTCCGTGTGGCCAAAACATGTCCATTCCAGTTACATGCGATGTCCTTCTACCTACACTACGCCTCCAACTCAGACTCACTCCCCGACTCCTCCTCCATGAACTCCCTCCTCATTGCCTCTTTCTCCTCTGCCTCCAACTCCACCAACTCCGCTGCCACCTTTTCCTCTGCTCTGCTCTCCACCCCCATGTCCATGTCCATGCCTGACCTATACACCTCCTCTGCCTTCAGCCACACCAGCTCCTCCACCACCTGTGTCTGGCGGATCTGCCACCTTGTTTGTGACCAGACCACCTCCTAGAGTCCCTTGATTGACTCTGAAATGCCCTGGAGGGCCTTCACCCACTCCGAAGCCAAACCCCCCAAGCCACTAGGCCTGGCTATGGTGCTACTCCCCTCTGTCCTTGCCTGCTTCACTGGCCTCTCCAATTCCACAACGGCCCTCTTCCTCCACCACTCTGGCTTCTTCTCCCCAGGCTGCTCACACTTTGCCTTTGCCTTGTGGCACTCCACACACAAGGTCAACTTGCCCAGCCCAAGCTGACACTCAAGCCTGCACTCGTCACACCTCTGACATGTGGGAGGGCCGCTCTGTGCCCACACCTTTCCCTTGCTCTGGCTCTGCTGAGTGGTTACCTCCGCTGCCTGTGGTTGGTCAGTCCCAGTCAGTTCCTATGGGGCAGCACTTACCCTTTTTTTTATGGCCTCCTCTGCCACTTTCTATGCCTGCTCCACCCTCCACACCTCCAATGCCACTGCCTCCCTCTTTCTCCTCACCTCCTCCTCTGTCTTCCTCCGTGCCTCCTCTTCCTTCCTCATCTTCACCCTCCACCTCTGCTCCACCATCTTTGCATTCCACAATGCATCATCATCATCCTCACATTCTGCAAGACAGGTATCATCCCACTCCTTGATGTCAGCATATGGTTGTTGTTTTTTGGACATGGTGTTGGTTCGAAGTTAAGGTGCGACCATGGGCTAACTGGACTTATAAATTGGGGCACAATTAAATTCAGGCTCCGCCACTCTGTATTGTCTACCAGCTAACAGCCTTCAGGGGTTCAGGCCTAAGGGGGGGATACTGTCACATACCGCTCCAACTCCAGTACTCCAGTACTCTCTGGCATGATCTCTGGTACAATCTCCAGTACAATCTCCCAGATATCTCTTATCTCATCTCTTGTATTCCCAATTTGTATGATCTTCTTCAGTTATTCTCATTTTTAGTTCCTCCAAGCAGGTGTCTTGCTTAGTATGACAGCCCAACATCTGTCTCTGACCTGTCCTGGACCTGTCTCGGACATTTGTCTCTGACTTGTCTCCAACCTATCTTGGGCATGTCCCCAACCTGTCTCCAACTTTGATATATCATTACTCATTCTATTTCACCTTTGACAACCTGTCACATTCCGTTACTAATCCATCTGGACTCCATAGTATAAATATGGTACTTCAACTTGTACATACTTCAGTTTGAATATCAAATTAGTCTCCTTCTCATGCTTCTGACCTCAAGCTCTGCGCTCATCTGACCTCTGACTCCGAGGATAATGAGTACAAGGGCACAACACATAAGTCCTGTGCCAAATGTCCTCACCCCCTCTGTTCCACCCATCCTTTCCTCACCCTCCCATTGCAACTCTGTTTCAGACATCATCAGACTTGTCCAGAGGACCTGGACTTGACAGGAGTAGTGGAACTGGATGGGCACTAGTACTTGTTAGTACCAGTGCTTCTGTAGTAAAGGGGGTCACTAGAAGAGGTAAGAGTCTAGTCTAATGAAACGGCTGAACACAAGAGAGAACTTGAACCAGCTTTACTACAAACTAGCTATTAGATAAAAGAAAAGAGAAAGTACTAACTCACTACAGTTAGTAGAGAGTTCTTGAGGGCTCAGTAGTTAAGTTCAGGTAAAGACCAAGAGACTAGACTGGGAATCTACCCAGCATTGTCCTTGGGGTTTATATACTACTATACTATTTGTACATGTTTGTTTAACCCTAATACCTGATTAGGTAGAATGCTATGCCTACATAGTAGGGATACGACTAAGATAAGAGTCCATGTTGTAGCTATTCAATAGCGATAAAGGCATACCACAGCCTCTAGGGCTAAGGGGGACAGAAATGAATAACACATTTGATACTGTGGGTGGCAGATCAAATGGAAGAGAAGCTGCAGCAGTGGTAATTAGCTGGGCTGTGCCATGGCCATGCACAGCATGGAAATGAAAAAAATCACTCGGTGATTAAAAGAGCATTGGCTACACGCATTAGAAGTTTAAAAGGACATGGTAATGACCATGTCAAAGAATAGCCCAATGGAGATAGATCTGACCAGGAAGAAGAGCAGAAGATAAGCACGATCAGATTAGTTATGAAATGATAAGATAAGATCAAGCAAAAAGTATACACTAAGTCTGTTGCAATGAAGAGTCTACCAGAGACTGTATATGAGATGGCAAGGATCGTCACACTTCTAGACTGTGTTACATGACTTTTATGTGATCTGTTCCAGAACATGGTCTATTTTCACTATCTATTGTTATAACATCATAGATAAGAGTTCTTATTGCTATTTGTTAGCTATACTGATACCTTGACACTCATTCCATGTC
>JBBPUB010000599.1:0-11540 GCA_038094415.1 Xerocomus alliaceus
ATTGATTCATTTGTCCAAAATGGCCCAATATTGAAACACTTTTTTGAGCCACTGTAAGCCCAACCAAAGCCTCCAAAGATAATTGGAGATACTGCAGAGGTTGGTATAACAACAATGACTGGCATATCCCAAGAAGAGCAAGCTTCAAAGAAAACAATAATGCCACAATCACTGCCTTTGATTAGTTACCATATTAATTCCCAAACACCTTTCCAATGTGCTGGACATATTAGTTAATTCCTCAAAACAAGAATTGTCTCAATTAGGGATTCATTTATGAGATTATTTAAACACACAAGATCATGCCATGAATAGAATAACCAGGAACAATGAATGGATGCAAGAAGAATTAGAACAAATGAAGGAACAGGTCAAATCAATATCTGGATCTTCCACTTGCATTATGAAAATTGTAGCAGACCCTGGAGAATATAACAGAACACAAGGAAGAAAGTTTGAAGAATGGTGGATGAAAGCCCAAGTATGAAGAGATGAAAATATTGAAGCTCTAAAAGGAGATATAGAGATGAAGGCTATTCTGTCACAAATGACAAAAGGAGATGCTGGAGCCTCTGCTCAGGCTCATCTAAACAAAATTCTAAAAGGGAATACAACAGATTGGCTGGAGTTTAAATGATTAGTAGAACTTCATTTCTGTCTCACCAATGAAAAAGAATAGGCTAGATGATGTTACACAAGTAGCCTGAGTTTACTACTTTGGAGACAAAGGGTACTAGGGGTGGACTTGGGTGCAGAAGTCTCAAGGGTGCTGGGGGTTCGGGGGTGTGAGGGATTCGAGGGACATGGTGCAGGTGCAGCAGCGGACTCAAGACTATGTGTAATTGCATAGACCAAGAATGTAGACTACCATACAAGGTGCTGAATATAAAGATAATCGAAAGAAGCAAGTAGAACAAGATGGAAGGCAGGGATACTAAGCTGCTGTGAGAGAAGCGACTGCAGAGAGATAAGTGTCCCATGGTAATGGTAACAAGATTATAAAGAAAGGAATGCTGTGAAATGTGAGGTCACCACCAGGAGGAAGTAATGCTCTACATAATCGAAGAAGAATGGTGGTATGTACTGAGGGATAGTGAAGCTGAAGAGAAAGATGAAGCGATGTAGGAGTAAAACTGTAACAGATGATAGATCAAGAATCTAAAGCAAGGCAATAAAATGACTGTCATTGTTAAGTCTGGTTCCTCCAGACAAGTCCAATGAGGTCCAGAACAGATTGATAGAGGAGGGGCAAGGAGGAGAAGAGCAAAACAGAGTGGGTGAGGACTTTCAGCACAGGACTTATGTATCGTGCTCTTGTACTTGCTATCCTCAGAGTCAGAGGTCAGATGAGCACAAGGCTCAAGGTTGGATTCATCTGGAGGAGACTAAGTTGATATTTAAACTAAGATATGTACAGAGTGGAAGCACAGTTTATATACTATGGAGTTGCATCAGATTAGTAACAGAACAAAGGAGATTTGTAAGGTATGAATAAGGATAAGTAATCAG
The DNA here is from genome assembly GCA_038094415.1 of Xerocomus alliaceus. Lineage (NCBI taxonomy): Eukaryota > Fungi > Basidiomycota > Agaricomycetes > Boletales > Boletaceae > Xerocomus > Xerocomus alliaceus. Next base: position 1,510 of record JBBPUB010000599.1, read on the forward strand.
ATGAGTAAGATGGAGTTTGGGAAAACAGATACCAGAGAAGTAGAACTAGAACTAACTAGAAGAATCTACAAATCAAATGTTTGAGAAACTAGGTAAAAGGATATCATGGAGATCACGCTGGAGATGTGTCAGAGATGACACCAGAGTACCAGAGTTGGACCAGTATGTGACAGTATCCCCCTTTTAGGCCTGAATCCCTAAAGGCTGTATAGCCAATGGACAATACAGAGTAGCAGAATTTGAATTTCATTGTTCTCCAAATTTATAAATCCAGCAGGCCCTAGATTGCTCCTCATCTTTGAATCATCACTACCATGTCTGACTCTCAAATCCAATATGCTGATATTCAGGAGTGGAATGACGCCCACCTCATGGAGTGCAAGGATGACAATGATGTGCTATGGAACATGAAGGTGGCAGAGCAGAGGTGGAGGGCAAAGGCACGGAAGGAGGAGGATGCACAGAAAAAGGCCAAAGAGGAAGCAGCAAGAAAAAGGGTGGAGGTAGAGGTAGCACAAAAGGTGGTGGAGGTGCAAAAGGTGGTGGAGGTGCAAAAGGTGGCAGGGGAGCAAAAAGCAGTGAAGGAATGAAAGGTGGTGGAAGAAGCCACAAAACAAAGGGTAAGCACTTCTTTGTCAGATTTTAGTCTGAGGCTGACCATTGACCAGGCAGCAAAGGTGGCCACATAGCAGAGCAAGGGCAAAGAGAAGGAGAAGGCACAGAGTGGGCCCCCTGCATACCAGAGATGTGAGGATCACAGGCTCAAGTGCCAGCTTGGGCCTGGGAAATCAATCTCATGCATGAAGTGCCATGAGGCCAAGGCCAAGTGCAAGCAATCTGGGGTGGAGAGGCTGGAGAAGCAGAAGAAGCAGGTTATGGTTGAGGTGATAAAGAGGCCATTAAAGAAGGCAAGGACTGAGGGTGGGGTGGAAGCTGGGCCAAGTGGCTTGAGCAGGTTGACTCCAGAGTGGGCAAGGGCCCTCTGGAAGATCTTGGAGTTGTTAGTCAGACTCTGGGAGGTGGTTACAACACAGACATGGTGTCTTGTCTGCCAGACCCAAGTGCTCAAAGAGCTGGCAAGGCTTAAGGTGGAGGAGGTGTATAGCTTAGACTCAGACTTAGAGTCAGAGGCAGGAAGAGAAGAGATGAAAGAGATGGCAGTAGAGTTGAAGGGGTTGAAGGCAAAGAAACAGGAGGTGCAGAGAAAGGGGTTTGAGGACAAAGAGTTGGGTAGCAAGTTTGAACCCAAGGTATAGATAGATAGCTAGTCACTATTGGAATGGACTTGGTTTTGTCACATGGAGTGAGCTTGAAATAGAGTGACTAAGCAGAGTGAGGTCCAGGCTTGTCCAGGTACTGGAGATGGAAGTCATTAATGAGCTCAGAGGCATGTTCAAGTTCCATGGCTAATAGCTAGGAAGTTTCATTATTGGTACCTTCATAGCTGGACCAGTAGACCAAGTACAGTAGCTTGCAGTTTTTTCATCTACAATTGATTTTGGAGTCCAAGATTTCTGTAATTTCATATTCCAATTCTCCTTCGATCTCAACTGGAGGTGGTGGAGGTTGGGTCTGATCCAGAATAGTATTTGGAATGGACAGTTCTAATTGGAATACATGAAAGACTGGGTAAACAGACTTCATAGTATCCAGGAGTCAGAGCATGAAGAAGTGCATGCTCACTTGGGTGATGATGATATAAGGTCCTAAGTTCTTTTCTAATAGTTTTTTGGAGGGGTGTGTCGATCAGAAATACTTAGCCTTGACAAAGACTTGGTCACTGACTTTGAAGTCCAGTGCCAGAGTTTGTTTGGCATTTGTGGAACCTTGGTATAGCTTCTAAGTGGCAGCTATCTACTCATGAAGGTATTTGTGGAGGGCATTGAGGTCTATGGAGTATTCTCATGCTTGGGTGGAGGTGAGATCTCTCTCTGGATGAATTGTCATGTTCAAGTGATAGCCCTTATTGACAAAGAATGGGAAGACTTCAGTGGTCACATTTGAAGCATTGTTGTATGCAAACTCCACTAGGGGCAGGAGTTCAGACCAGTTGTCTTGTTGGTAGTTGCAATATATCCAAATGTACTGCTCCAAGATCTGGTTCATATGCTCTGTTTGACCATCATCTTCTGGATGGTATCTGGAGGTGAAATGGAGTTGAATATCAAGGGCCTTATTGAGTGAGCAGAAGAAGTGGGAGACAAACTCCAAACCTTGATTGGAGGTAATATGAAAGGGTACTTCATGGTTGAAGAAGACATGAAGAAGGAAGAGCTTTGTGAGCTCTGGAGATGTTATCTTGTCATCGGTTGAAATGAAGATGCATTGCTTGAATAGGTGGTCAACAATAACTAAGATAGTGGTGTGTCCAGAGAATGCAAGGAGTTGTTCAATGAAGTCCATGGATATGGAGTTCTAGGGCTTTTTAGGGATGAGGAGCTGTTTAAGCAGTCTGTATGACTTATGCCTTGGGACCTTGGCTCTGGCATAGGCAGTGCAGGAGGATACATACTTCTTAACAAATGTTTGGATATCTGGCCAAGTGTATTTCCTATGGATTATCTCCAGGGTGTGGTTTTGTCTGAAATGTCCAGATAGTGGATGGTTATGCTTATACTGGAGCACTTAGAGTCAGAGGTTGTCAGCATTCAGAATATATATACAATCATCCAGATGGAGGAAGTCATTGGAGTTGACAGACCAGCAGAGATCAGAGTCAGAGTCAGAGAGATGGATAGCAGTGATGGGGTTGGAGGAAAGGGTGGAAAGGATATTGCTATGGAGTGACTCAATGTTGAAAAGAGTGCTGGCCCAAAGAACCAGAGCTGCAAAATAGGTGGCCCATAGGGACACAGCAAGCTGTTTCTATATGAATATCAGGTGAAAATTGTGGGAATTGACATAAGCATAGTCCTTATCCCCCTCTTTGAAATAGATGTCCTAGCATCTAGTGAGGGCATCAGGCTTTGCTCTGAGGCATCCAGGGCAGAAATGAACAATCATGTTGAATTGAGAAAGAAACTCCAACCACTGGGCTTGCTGGCAAGTCAAGAGTTTAGTCATGGTGAAATACTTCAGGTTTTTATAATCAGTGACGATGTTGATTAGAGTACTGGACCCTTTGAGGTAGTGTCACCAAGTCTGAAATGCTTCATGGATGGTGAGTAGCTTCTTGTCATGGATATCATAGTTTAGCTTCAGAGAGTGGAGTGTCCAAGAGTAGTATGTGACTGGCTGGACTTCTTTGTTTATACAATGGATAGAGAGAATACCAGCAATTGTGTAGTCGAAGGTGTTGGTCTCCACTATAATTGGAGCATCTGGAACCCAATGGATGAGGATTGGAGCAGAGGTAAAGGCATCCTTGAGTGCCTAGAAGGCAGAGTGACAGTCATCAGAGAAATGCCATGGAATACCTTTCTGTGTGAGTTAGATTAAAGGAATGACAATGTTGGAGTAGTTGTTGATGAAATGCCTATAGAAATTTATGAAACCTAGGAAGAACTGGACATCCTTGACTTTCTGAGACTCAGGCCAGTCCTGGATAGCTTTGACTTTCTCTGGAGACATGGTAAGTCTAGAGGAAGAGAGCTGGTATCTAAGATACTTAGTGAAGTTGGTATGGAACTTGCATTTTTCTGGTTTGGCATAAAGTCTGTGTTTGCAGAGATGATGGAGTATCTCCTAGACATGCTCCTTGTGGGAGGCCTTGTCCATGGAGTAAATAAGGATGTTATTGAGGTAGACAATCATGCAAACATCTAGCAAGTCAGCAAAGATAGTATTGACAAACTGCTGGAAAGCTGCTGGAGTGTTGGTAAGTCTAAACAGCATTACTAGCCACTTGTATGAGCCATAGTAAGTCCAGAATGAAGTTTTCCACTCATCGCCCTTAGCAATGCAGACCAGGTGGTATGCATGCCAGAGGTCAAGCTTGGTGTAAATCTTCATATGGCTTGGAGCATTTAGAAGATCAGAAATGTGGGAAAGAGGGTAGTAGTCTTTCTTCATGATCTTGTTGAGTTCTTGAAAGTCAATGCAGAGACGGAGTGAACTGTCTTTCTTGTGGACAAATAGAACTGGAGTGGCATGGGTGAAGGATGAGGGATGGATGAATCCATTGGCTAAGTGTTCATCAAGAAACAACTGGAGTGCCTTAAGCTCAAAGGCAGAGAAGGAGTAGGTGGTGCCTAGTGGAGGGGATGTGCCATCTTCCAGATTAATCTTGAGGTCATGTTCATGGTGTAGGGCAAGGGTAGAGGCCTTGCTCTTGCTAAACATATCTGCAAAGTCATGGTAGTCTGAAGGGACTTTGGAAAGATCAACTGGGTCTAGAGTAGCAGAAGATGCTCAGAGTTTAGTGTTCTTTGGGTGGAGTTGCAGGCTAAATTGAACAGAGCTCTGGAGGTGACAGGCCAATGCAAAAGCAGGTGTGTTGATCAGCACAATGGGCAGAGCCTTGTGATCATGAAAACATGAAATATTGGAGGGTGCAGAGTCAGCTGGAGGATGCAGGTCCAAAGGCTGCAGAGTCAAGCTTGGAGTTGCTAGCATGGTCTGTTCAGGTGTGTGAAACGAAATACTGCTTGAAACCCAATCAATCAACAGATTGTAGTGGGTGAGCCAGTTATGTCCTAGTACAAGAAAACAAGATCCATTCAACAGAGTGATGTAGAACATCGTTGGAGTGATATCACCAGTTTTGAAGCAGATAGAGAGATCAAGAGCTTGAGTAATGGAGGAGTTGGAAGTTCCATTAAATAGCTGGAGTTTGAGCAGAGGGATGGAGTATAGGGAAAGTCCATAATTTTTAATGAAGGTAGTGTCTATAAAACAGTTGGAAGAGCCAGAATCTACAAGTGAAGAAAAGGACAGAATATCATATGAAAGTATTAAGACAGATGGCATAAGAGAATGGGGGTCTGAGAGAGTGGACACATTGAGTCAGACCTCTTTTGGTGCATGGGCGGAGTCAATGCAACCTCAAGTCTATGCAGAGTCTATGAGATCATGGACTATTTTTTTGCCTTCATGTTAGAGGCCTCTGGTTTGTTTTCTGGAGTTGTGGTTATAGCTGCACAAGCCTTGGATGTTCAGGATGAAGACTTCAGGCATTTTTTCGCCTTGTGACCAGCTTGACCACAAAACATGCATAGGTTATTGTCAAAGTGGTGTTTACGCTCAGCCACTGTGAGTTTGCCATCTTTACCTAGTTTAGATGATAGGTCTGGGTTAGGGGTTGTGGAGGATCCAGAGTTGGCATTACTTCTGGAGTTGGGGGTTGAGGAGCCCTTGGTAGAACTCCTAGGCTTATTGTTGGAGGTAGTGGCAGATGGTGTTGTGAAGGTGGGGGCCTTGGAGTTGTTGTTCCTAGAGTTGGATCTGGAAGTCTTATTGGCCCTGGAGATTTCTTCTTGACACTCCCAGTAGTGGTGGTCAATTTGTTGTGCCATTGCATGGAGGTCATGAAGGTTGCTCAGCTTGCCAAGCCAAGACAACTCATCTTTGATTCTGTCAGAGAGTTCATTATAGAAACTCTGATGAAGCACTCTAGGGCCCCATTTCCAGACTTGGCTTGCCAGATGATTCCAATGAACTACATAATTGAATATACACTAGATGTCCTTCATGTGAAGTTGCTTGAGTTGAGCCTTCATGTTGTCAATAGGGTCATAAGGACTGAAATTTGATTATAGCTCATATAGGAACACTTCCCAGCTATTCATCCAGAGTAGGTGGTGCTCCGAAGGTTCACTGCCAAGAAGGTCCAGCTCGAAGTATTCAAGGGCAACACCCTTAAGGTAGGATTATGCAAACATGACCTTGGAACAGTCACAACAGAAGGATTTGGGGTTGGCCTGGAAGTTCAGTTCACACTGAACTATGAATGATCAGAGTTTCTGGGGGTCTAGTCCATTGAACAAATCTGGTTCCTGGACCTTGATCTTGGAGGTGTCTGAGGAGTTGTGCTGGAGTGTGTTCCAGGTCATGTCTCAGATTGCATTAGCGAGTTGGGTAAATGGCTTGAAGGCCAGGGGTACATTGTTTGGCTGGGGTTCATTGTCATTGTCATTATTGAAGGAGTCACCCAGATCAGAAGAATCAGGTGGTAGTGGTCCTTCACTGCCATTATTTCCTGGAGATGGAGGTGCAGGCTTGTAGAGTCTGTCATTGAGTTTGGAATCATTCTGGAGTTTATAGATCTAGGGGGAAGTAAGGACTGTCTCAGAAAGAGCAGTAAGGGGAGAGTCAATGGAACTGGCAGAAGTGATGTGATGGTGGGGCACTGTGGAAATAGATGGAAGTGCTACCGGTCTAGCACTGAAGCTGTGGAAATTACCTCAGATGGTATAGGAGGAGCCAAATACTAACTTGAGACATTGACAGGGAGTCTGGATGTGGGACATAGGTACAAAGGGGTGTTGTGAGTACAAGAGTGAGTTTGAATATACTGTTAAGTCCAGTTCCTCTGGACAAGTCCAACAAGGTCCAAAATGGTATGATAGAGGGGGGGCAAGGAGAAGAAGTGCGAAATGGAGTGGGCAAGGACTTTTGGTGCAGGACTTATGTGCCATGCCCTTGTACTCACTATCCTTGGAGTTGGAGGTCAGATAAGCACAAGGCTTGAGGTTGGATTTGTCTGGAGAAGACTAAGTTGATATTCAAACTGAGGTATGTATAGAGCGGAAATACAGTTTATATACTATAGAGTTGCATTGGATTAGTAATGGAATAGAGGAGATTTGTAAGATATGAATAAGGATAAGTAATCAGATGAGTAAGATGGAGTTTGAAAAAACAGATACCAGAGGAGTAGGAGTAGAACTAACTAGAAGAATTTACAAATCAAATGTTCAAGAAACTAGGTGAAAGGGTATCATGGAGATTGTGCTGGAGATGTGTTGGAGATGACACTGGAGTACTGGAGTTGGACCAGTATGTGACAGTCACACAATACTTTATCAAAATGAAAAATTACTTGTCAGCTGCAGATTATGATGCTGATTGAGTATTACAAATCCTGGAATGAAACATAAACCAGGACATGATCAAATACCCTTTTTTGAGGGATAATCACTATATGTATTGTGCCACCTTCATGAAGAAGGCCAAAGAATACAGTGAACACCAAGAATTATTAAGCTTCATCAAATGAGGAACTGCTAAGCAGATCTCTCATTCAAGTTGAGATTCAAATGCCATGGACATAGATGCAGTCCAAAAGGTAATAGGAACACAAAAACCTCTGAAATGTTTTAATTGCAACAGACCATATGTTGTGGTAAAATGCCCTAAACTCAAAAAGGCATGTGAAAAATGTAAATTCCTTGGAGGAGGACATGCCAAATGGTGCACAATAGTTGCCTCTTGCACAATATCTGAGAAATGAGTCAAGAAACTTCACCTTTGCCTAAGAGTCCACCAAAGGACAAGGGCAAAGGACAAGATTGGAGTAGATCCATTGCAGGAATGGATTTTAACAAAGCTTGTGTCTGGTTTTAGGATTATGAGACAATCACTTCTAAATCAGGAAAAGCATAAGGCGACCCATTAAGTCTGGGAAGGTGGGAAGCCTTAATCCATATGCTATTCTGAAAATAGAAGAAGATACATTTTTGCTGTCATGTGGGTCTCATTTAGATAATGAGCTCAGCTAGGATGATACACCAGTGCTTGATTTGCATATAACAAAAACAAATGAAGTATTCCTAGAAGTAGTGGAGATACAAAGTATGAAAACTTTGACTCCCATGAACAAATAGAAATGACATGATGTAAGAACCATGTATCTGGGATTATCTGAGACAGATTTCAGAAAACTATTACCCAAAACCATGGAATCAGACAAAGAGGACTTCCACTTCTTATGAACAATTAATTCTAAAAAGGATATAGTCCTCCCAATTAAAATAACTCCAAAAATCAACATACTATTTACTAAAACATCTGCCCTTCTAAACTCTGGTGCAAATGTGGTCTTCATAGATCAATAATTTGCACAGCATCTTCATCTCCCTTTAATCCCTTTAAGGCATCCCATTCCTGTGTATAATGCTAATGGAACTCTAAACACTATAGAAAAAATAACACATAATTGTCAGCTTGTTATGAAATATGAAGGTCATTAAGAGAAATTGACTACTGAAGTCACTGATCTGGGAAAGTTTGAATTTATTTTGGGATATAAGTGGTTACAACACCATAACCCAGAAATAGATTGAACTATCAGAAAGGTTAGATTGATGAAATGTCTCCAGCATTATTAGAATTTCCAACAAGGTAATTTCATCCCAAGCAAGTTTTTACAAATGCTACAAAAAGAACAGTGAAAGCAATCATATCAAGTGTATCATTGGATTCATAGACAAGAACGACAATAGGAAGAGGACAAAATATTGAAAAGAGTTCAGTTGAAAGAAACTTCACCTGAACAATTAGTTCCAAAAGAGTATCATAATTATCTTACAGTTTTCTCAAAAAAGGATTCCAAAAGAATGCCTTTATGAAAACCATAAAACCATGCAATAGAATTGCAAGAAGATTTCAAACCCTGCAAAGGAAGGATTATTCCTCTTTCAGTGGATGAATAGGAAGAAGTTACTGCATTTCTGGATGAACTATCAGCTAAAGGAAAAGAGAAGGTACTAACTCATTACAGTTAGTAGAGAGTTGAGGTAAGTCTTGAGGCTTAGTAGTTAAGTTTTGAAGGTAATTCAAGAGACTAGACTGGGGATCTGCCCAGTGTTGTCCTTGGGGTTTATATACTACTATACTATTTGTACATGTTTGTCTAACCCTAATATCTGATTAGGTAGAATGCTATGCCTATGCAGTAGGGATGTGACTAAGGTAAGAGTCCATGTTATAGCTATCCAATAGTGATAAAGGTGTACCACAGCCTCTAGGGCTAAGGGTATTGTAAATGAATAACACATTTGATACTGTGGATGGCAGATCAAATGGAAGAGAAGCCACAGCAGTGGTAATGAACAGGGCTATGCCATAGCCTTGCACAGCATGGAAATGAAAAGAATCACTTAGTAATTAAAAGGTTGTTGGCTACACATGTTAGAAGTCTAGAGGGGCACAGTGATAACTGTGGTAAAGAGTAATCAACTGGAGATAGATCTAATCAGAAAGAAGAGCAGAAGATAAGCATGATCAGATTAGTCCAGAAATGATAAGATAAGATCAAAATTATACACTAAGTCCATTATAATGAAGAGTCTATCAGAGACCATATATGAGATGGCAAGAATCATCACACAAATAGTGTTTGACATGCTTAAAAATACATTCATAACAGTCCATGTTTTAGCCTATTCCAATATAGATTGTGAATTCTGTTTAAAAGCTAACACATTGGATTATGTCATAAGAGCTATGCTTCTTATTAAGAAAAATGACAAGTGGCACCCAGTTGCCTATGCTTCTCATAGCATGCAACCAGTGGAATGAAATTATCCCATTTTGGATAAAAAGATGCTCTTCATAATACAAGCATTGGAGGAATGGAGACATTATTTTAAAGGAGCTAGATTTTCTGTGGAAGTCTGGAATGATCATCAGAACCTTCAATGGTATCAAACAAGGCAAGATCTCAATTGCTGCCAGGTCCAATGGGCACAATATTTATCAAAATTCAACTTAAAATGGATACATAAGCCAGGAGCTACCATGGGAAAGGCTAATGCCCTTTCTAGATGAGAGGATTATGTAATTAGAATGGAAAATGACAACAAGGGAATTCTAGTAATTCCATCAGAGCAGATTGGACAAATGGAATTAGACACTCCACTTCTCATCTCTGATAAAGGTGAATGACCTAATAAATCTATATTCAATGAGCTTTGTAAGCTAATAGAAGGGGATATCATTTATCTTGACAGAAAGCACTTTTTATTTGAAGGAGAAGATGATCTGCTGCATGATCTGCAGGGCTGCATATATGTTCCAGACTCTGCCCTGATCAAGATGGACATCCTTAGACTTTTCCATGATTCCCCAATGGCAGGACATGCTGATTACAA
>JBBPUB010000600.1:0-11530 GCA_038094415.1 Xerocomus alliaceus
GATAATGGCTTTCTTAGGAATACCACAATTTTCCATGCTAGGAAGCAGATTATCCTCCAGAATAGAGACATACTGTTCAGCATTCATCTTTCCCTCCACCTCTGCCAAGATCCCAACACCATTCCAGTCCATATATCCCCAAACCATTAAGGAACCTCCTCCAAACTTCACTGTTCCCTAAACCTCATTATTCTATAAAGGCTTACTTGCCATTTTCCATACATACTTCCTTCCATCTGATCCAATCCTATTAAGCTTGGTTTCATCTGACCAAATGACTCTAGTCCAGTCCTTTATAGTCTAGTTTTGGTACTTGAGAGCAAAGGTTAGCCTTTGTTTTCTATGTTTGACAAATAAGAATGGTTTCTTTTTCTTGACCACAGCCTTCAAAGAAGCAGACTTGAGAATATTCCAAACAGTTTGGGATGAGATAGAAGAGGAGAGGGCAGAATTGATGAGCTGGGTGGCTTGAACAGAATTTTTAGCCTTCCTAGTGGTAATACTAGAGATAATCCTCCTCTTGTCAATAGGAGAAAGCTTGAAAGGACATCCTAGCTTAATGTTTTCATTCTATCAAGTCCAGGTCCTTCAGACAGATCTAATGATGTTCAGAACAGAGTTGTAATGGGAGGGTAAGGAAAGGATGGGTGGAATGGAGGTGTGACAATCCTTGCTATCTTGTATATGGTCTCTGGTAGACTCTTCATCATAACAGACTTAGCATATACTTTTTCTTTGATCTTATCTTATCGTTTCATGACTAATCTGATCGTGCTTATCTTTTGCTCTTCTTTCCAATCAGATCTATCTCCTTTTGGCTATTCTTTACCATGGTTATTATCATGCCCTTCTGATCTTTGAATACATGTAGCCAATATCCTTTTAATTACTGAGTGATTCTTTTCATTTCTATGCTGTGCATGGCTATGGCACAGCCCAGTTCATTACTGTTGCTGCAGCTTCTCTTCCATTTGATCTGCCACCTGCAGTATCAAACATGTTATTCATTTCTGCTCCTCTTAGCTCTAGAGGCTGTGGTATGACTTTATTGCTATTGAATGGCTACAACACAGACTCTTACCTTAGTTGCATTCCTACTGCATAGGCATAGCATTCTATCTAATTAGATATTAGGGTTAGACAAACATGTACAAATAGATAGTAGTATATAAACACCAAGGATGACACTGGGTAGATTCCCAGTCTAGTCTCTTGGTCTTCTCCAGAACTTGACTACTAAGCCTCAAGCCCACTCCAGAACTCTCTACTAGCCGTAGCGAGTTATTACTTCCCTTTTATTTTTAGCTGATAGTTGTAGTAGAGCCAGTTCAAGTTTCCCTGCAGGTTCTGCTGTTTCATTAGACTAGACTCTCATCTTTTCTAGTGACCCCCTCTACTACAAACACATTAGTACTAACAAGTGCTAGTGTCCTTCCCCCAATTCCACCACTTCCTTCGTCCTTTCATCATTGGTCGCCAATGGGCAGAGCTAAGAAAAGGGCAAGAACAGGCCACACAGGTCCCAGATGGTGGGAACAGATCCGTCTTGCCAGCTACTGCCTTCTTATAAGAGTTAGAGGCTTCTTTACCCAGATTCCCCCATCAGGACTTGATTGTGAGAGATACAATCACAGAAGATCTGAGATCAGAGAACGGCTGTGAAGAGAGTACATCACCAACCACCAACTTGAAGGAAGAGGACATAGTTGTCCCCCTTACCATATCCACCCCTATGAAGTTTGAGAGAGAGTCAGAGTCCCCTAACCTCCTCCTTTCATCTATTCCTGACCTGAACAATTACAGCCTGGGACCAAGCATTATAGACATCACAGATTGGTTACCTCTACATCAGCTGCCCTTAAAAGAAGAGAGGAGATTTTACACTATAGCTTTAATGGTTCAGGCAAATTTCTATAGCTGAACATTTAGATTACCAAAACACCACCTATCTGAAGGGTGGTCAAATTATGAAGGAAGCCCTGCACCGCCACCACCTAGAAAAAGGCAAAGAAGGCAATACAAGTAGGAGATAAAAAGAGGAATTGAAAGAGGAAGTAGGATTAGTCTATGGGACATTCTGGCAAAGAACTACAAATATTAAATGGAATTATTTGTCATTTGCCTCCTCTTTTGTCTAACATTTTACATCATCACAATCTACTTCCTTAGGTGAATTGCTAAGTATACAACTAACTCACAAGTCCCTATCCTCTTTGTAGGAAATCAAAGCAGGACTTTTCACACACCTTACTTTACATTCATAGGAGTAGTACCCACCACACATACCACCTTAGATGGTTGGATTTTTGAAGAAGGACTCCAACATCACTGCCACAATTGCTAGATGATTTTAATGTTTGAACTCATCTTAGCCACCATCATAGGAGTTTTCCTAGTCTCTATTGCTGTAATCTGCTGGATCATGTTAAGATCGGTCACTCCAGTCCTCCGGAAGGAAGTCCGTGGGCACAGGGTAGGAGCAGGGTAGTGGAGCAGATGGGTGAGTCTCGGCGCAGGACTTATGTATCGCGCCTTGCGTAGGTTCGACTCTTCGGAGGAGGGATGTAAAGGAAGGAAGGAGACAACCAGAGTTATCCAAATCGATATTCAGACTGAGGAGTGTACAGTGAAGTAACTATGATATTTATACTACCGGAGTTGTATCGCATTACTAATGGAGTAACTGCAGAACGAGATGATAAGTAAGATGGGAAGAGAAACCCGAAGCTATGCACCAGAGATGCGATATGCCGGACTGCGCATCTAAGAACGAAGATCCAACAAAATGGACAGGCACAGCCAATCAGAGAACAAAGATGAACATAAAAGGAAAAGTCATGTGGGTCCGGAGATCCTACACACGCAAACGGAGGAGATCACTCCGGAGTTGTCGAGGAGTTGGATGCAGAGTTCCGGAGTAGGAACGGCATATGACAGTATCCCCCTCTTAGGCCTGAACCCTTGAAGGCCGTGTGGCTGAGTGGAGTGCGGGTGTGGAGTTGGTGTGGAGATGTGTGGTGGAGTTTGGTTGATCTGCGTGACTCCGTTGATCATTGGTCGGAGTCTGAATTTGTGGCTGGGCATATAAGCCCGGATGACGCGCGGTTGGTCTCTATTTTTCTCCCACCATTATTCATCATGACTACCACATCTGACCTCCCCTTCCCGCTATTGGAGATCGCCAAATGGACCTGGGGAGATATCCAGGAGAAAATCGATGACGACGACATCACCGTAGCCACAAAGGCCGCGGAGCGAGGGCGACGACGGGAAGAGGCAAAGAGGAAGGCTGAGGAGGCAGCACGGAAGAAGGCTGAGGCAGAGGCGCGAGCAGCGGAGGAGAAGAGGCGAGTGGAGGCGGCGGAACAGAGGTGCAAGGAAGCGGTGGAGGTGGCCAAGAAAAGGGTGAGTGGCCGCATTGTGAATACGGGCACTACTGATTTGTCGTTAGGCCGAGCAAGTCCGGGTCGCGCAGACCACGGACAAAGGCAAAGGGAAGGCGCCGCCACCATGCAACCGGTGCGAGTCGAGGGACGAGCCATGCGAGATGGGCACAGGCAAGTCCAAGTCCTGTATCGCCTGTCAAGAGGTGAAGGCGAAATGTGTACGCCCCGGAGATGGTGAGGCGCCGGAAAAGCTCACGACGAAGAAACCCGTGACCAAATGGAGGCACATGATGGGGGTGGAAGAAGACCCAAGGCCGTGCAAGAAGGTGCGAGAGGACGCAGAGACGGGAGCAGGGCCAAGCGGAGAGAGCGGTGTCGAGCGTGCCCTTCGGGGCATCGAGCTGGCGATTTGGTCGTTGGATAACCACGTCCGGACCCAGACTCACCTGCTCCGCCGACTCGTGGAGCTCAAGGAAGCAGAGGTGTTCGATGATCCGGAGGAGGAGATGGTGGAGGAGGACACGGTGAAGGCGGCGGAAGAGTTGGAAGGGCTGAGGGAGGACTACGAGGAGTCCAGGATGTCGCCGCCTTTGCCCCCGTAGTATAAAGTATTAGTTTTCGGACTTGTATAAATAGCAACGGAGTGGAATGGAAGGACGGAGTGAACTCAGAATGGAAGGAACTACTGTAGGAGTGGTGCTGAGGTGTGCAGAGTGCGCATAGAGTGTGGATACGTACAGAGGACGCAAGTGCAGAGGAGTAAGACCGGAATGATGCAGGCGGACTCCTATCCCCCTCTTAAGCCGAAGCGGCAGAGAGGATGTGGAGGCCAAGGAAAGGTGAGTGGACAGAGGTGCCAAAAGGCAGATGTCTGGAGGAACGAAGTCGCAGCAGACAGGACAGAGTGAGCCTGGGGGGTTGGCATTTTCGAACATCAGTACCCGGAAGAGTTGCTCCTCAAACCCGAGTCGTCAACGGACGAAAAAGTGGGAGGGCTGAGCGGTATCCGACGGTGCATGAGTCCGAAACCCAACGAGGTATGCGGAGTACGCATCAGAATGCTACACCTAATATGGAGTGCGTCAGGTCAACATGGCGGAATAACGGAGGAGGTGCAGAGTTGGGATACGGCAGGACCGGAGGGGCAAAAGGTCAGAAAGGAAAGACAAGAAATCAACGAATGGGGAAAAGGACAAGTAAACACAGATGAAAACAAAATCGGAGTATTGGAGGGAACAAAATTAAACAGAGTATACCAGATACTAGATAGTACAGGGATGAGGACAGGAAGGACAGAGGTCCGGAGAAGAGCGGAAGTCACTCGTCCAATGATGAAGAGGTGTCGGAGGAAGGAACAGATGCACGCATCATAGTGGCGCAAGAGTCGGAGCGGGGACAAGAGATCACAGAGTGTCCCGCAGAACCGCAGAACATACAGAGCACGAGGTTGATGTGGCAAAGTCGTTCTTCTAGGCGAAGGCAACCGTCAGAGCCCAAGAGCGGAGTTGGAGAGTCGGATGAATTGGAGGATTGGAGGTCATGAGTCGCAGGTGATGCTGTAGTAGGAATGTCTGAGGAAGAGGGAGGATCTGTGGAAGGCTCATCCGGAGTTGCGGAAACGGACGGGGTTGATGAAGACAAATTGGAGGAGGGAGGAGGGTTACCAGTTTGTTCTTTCTGGCGTTCCCAATACCGGCGGTCAATCTCCTGAGCCATAAAATGGAGTTTGTAGATAGTGGAGGGCTTCTCAAGACGAGAGAGCTCGTCTTTGATGTGATCAGGAAGTCCTAAGTAGAAGCTTCAGAGGAGTGCACTGGAGCCCCATTCTCGGACCTGAGAAGCGGAGCGATTCCACTCAACTATGTATCGGGAGATCCTTTCGGAGTCGGACATGCGGAGTGATGCAAGGGCTGCCTCAGCATCGGCGACTGGGTTGTGAGGGCCGAAATTTGACTGAAGTTCGTGAAGGAATGAATACCAATCATCCATCCATAATGGACGATCCTGCGAAGTGTCAACTCCGAGGAGGTCCGGCTCGAAATATTCCAATGCAGTGCCGGAGAGGTAAGACTGCACAAATGTGACCTTGGCTCGATCAGTGTGAAACGAGCGCGGGCGAGCTTGGAAGTTAAGTTCACATTGTGCGACGAAGGAACGGAGTTTCGATGGATGGAGACCATCAAAACAATCCAGTGAACGGATTTTAGGAGTGGTCGAAGCGGAGTTGGACAGGAGTTCGGAGTTCATAGCTTTGATGGCGTTAGCCAATTGTGCGAAAGGTTCGAAGGCAAGCGGAGTGCTGTTCCTAGGAGTGGAGCGAGCACTGGAACAAGCGGGGTGCGACAGGGGGGACTGAGTACGTCTATCTCCAGGCGGCGGAGTGCCCATAGATGATCTAGGGGTTGTGGAGACATGGCTCCCATGGTGCACGAGGTGCGCAGAGGCGGAGGACTGAGGGCGAGCAGAGATGCTGAGGAGGTTGCCTGGGATGGAGTGATAACTACCAAACGCAGACTGAAGGGCTTCGCGTTGGGATGGGTAGTACTGCCGACTGCTCATGCTTGATGGTGACGGAGAACCTACACAAATAGGAGTCTGAATATACTGTTAAGATCGGTCACTCTGGTCCTCCGGAAGAAAGTCCGTGGGCACAGGGTAGGAGCAGGGTAGCGGAGCGGATGGGTGAGTCTCGGCGCAGGACTTATGTATCGCGCCTTGCGTAGGTTCGACTCTTCGGAGGAGGGATGTGAAGGAAGGAAGGAGACAACCGGAGTTATCCAAATCGATATTCAGACTGAGGAGTGTACAGTAAAGTAACTACGATATTTATACTACCGGAGTTGTATCGCATTACTAATGGAGTAACTGCAGAACGAGATGATAAGTAAGATGGGAAGAGAAACCCGGAGCTATGCACCGGAGATGCGATATGCCGGACTGCGCATCTAAGAATGAAGATCCAACAAAATGGACAGGCACAGCCAATCAGAGAACAAAGATGAACATAAAAGGAAAAGTCACGTGGGTCCAGAGATCCTACACACGCAAACGGAGGAGATCACTCCGGAGTTGTCGAGGAGTTGGATGCGGAGTTCCGGAGTAGGAACAGCATATGACAGATCATAAAACAAGTTGTTGAATGAAATGCCCCCATACTTGCTGTAATACATGTCTACAAAACAGAAGAAAATCCATTCAGAGTAAGTTTCAGCATCATCAGCCCTACTAAAGCCTCTGGAGATAATTGGAGATACCATGGAGGTTGGTATAACAATGATTGGCATATTTCCCCTTTGGCTAGATCTGAAGAAGACAATAACACCATGGTGGCTGCATTTGATTAAATTATGTCATTACCAGAACATCTTTGTAATGCACTGGATGCATTAGCTGGCTCATCAAAGAATGATCTATCCCAATTAGGAATTCATTTGAAAGAGTTCCTTAATATCCAAAGTCTGGCCATGGAGTAAATATTATGTGAAAACAAGAAACTCCAAGATAACATGGAAGAAATGAAAGAACAAGTAAAGAATGAGCTGAGAACAGGGTCCTCTTCCACTCAAATTATCAAAGTAGTAGTAGATCCAGGAGAGTATGATGGGACACGAGGAAGGAAGTTCAAAGAATGGTGGATAAAAGCCCAAGTATGGAGACAAGAGAATATTAGAGCACTTCTGGGAGAGATAGGAGTGAAAGCCATTCTGTCTCAAATGACAAAAGGCAATGCTGGAGTATTTGCCAGAGCTCATCTAAACAAACTCTTGAAAGGAGAAACCACTGACTGGCCTGAGTTCAAAAAACTCATGGAACTTCATTTCTACTTAACCAATGAAAGAGAATGGGCTAGATGGCAGATCAAAAATCTGAAACAAACCAATAAGATGTTGGTAGTCCAATATCTCATAAAGTTAGAGAATTACCTCTTGCAAGCTGAATATGATGGAGATTGGATCTTGCAGATTCTAAAACAAAATATAAATCAAGATATGGTAAAATATCTATTCTTGAGAGATGGATGCTATAAGGATTGTGCCACCTTCATGTTCAAAGTAAAAGAATATGGAGAACATCAAGAACTCTTAGGCTTCATCTGATGAGGAACTGCAGATTGAATCTTGTGGCTGCAGAAAGATCCAAATGCAATGGACATAGATGTAGTCCAAAAGGGGCAAGGAGAAAGAAGGCCTTTTAAATGTTTTAATTGCTAAGGGCCACATATAGCCTCTAAATACATTAAGCCAAAGAAGACATGTGAAAAATGTAAATTCCTTGGAGGAGGACATGCCAAATGGTGCACTACCAGATGTCCCTCTTAAAACATATGAGAAATGAGTAAGAGTGATTCGGCTTAAGAAGGACACACCAAAGGAAAAGGATGAGACTGGAATAAATCCATTGCAGAAATGGATATTAACAAAGCTCATGTCTAATTCCAGGATTATGAAACCATTGCCTTTAAGAAGGGAAAAGAGTAGGGCAACCCCTTAAGTCTAGGAAAGAGGGAAGCCCAAATCAATATGCTATTCTGGAAATAGAAGAAACTTTATCTTTGCTGTCATGTGGGTCTCATTTAGATAATGAGCTTGACTGGGATGAAATACTGGTACTTGATTCACATATAACCAAAAGCAAGAAAGTTTTCCCAGATGTAGTGGAGATAAGGAGCATGGATGAAACACCTCTGACCCTTGCACAAAAACAACATGATATAAGAACAATGTATTCTAATCTAACTGAGTCAGATCTAGAAGAGCTATTATCTGAGACAGAGGAAAAAGAGTTTCATTTTCTACAGACTCTTAACCCAAAAAAGGATATAGTTCTCCCGATAAAGATAACCCCAAAGATCAACATTCCATTTACCAAAACAACCACCCTCCTAGACTCTAGAGCAAATGCAATCTTCATAGATCAAATCTTTGCACAGTGTCTTCATTTATCTTTAACCCCTTTAAGACATCCTATATCTGTATACAATGCTGATGGTATGCTTAATGCTGCAGGAAAGATAATGCATAATTGTCAACTTGTTATGGAATATGAAGGTCATCATGAGAAATTGACCGCTGAGGTCACCAATCTAGGAAAGTTTGAATTTATTCTAGGATATGAGTGGTTACAGCGCCACAACCCTAAAATAGATTGGACTACTGGAAAGGTTAGATTGATGAGATGTCCCCAGCATTGTTGAAATCTCCAACAAGGTGATTCCACCCCAAGCAATTTTTTACAAATGCTGCAAAAAAAACAGCAAGACCAATCATATCAAGTATATCATTGGATCCATTGACAAGAGAAATGACAGGAAACAGATAAAGTGTTAGAACGAGTACAACCAAAAGAGATTCCCTCTGAACAATTAGTTCCAAAAGAGTATCATAATTATCTCATGGTCTTTTCTAAAAAGGATTCTGAGAGAATGCCTTTACAAAAATCCTGGGATCATGCTATAGAGTTACAAGAGGACTTTAAGCCTAAGAAGGGAAGGATTATACCTCTTTCAGTAGATAAACAGGAAGAAGTCACTACATTTCTAGATGAACAATTACAGAAAGGCTATATCCATCCATCTAAATCCCCACAAACTTCATCCATGTTTGTCACATACTGCTCCAACTCCAGTACTCTGGTACTCTCCAGCATGATCTCTGGTACAATCTCTGGTACAATCTCCCAGATATCTCTTATTTCGTCTCTCGTATTTCCAATTCGTATGATCTCCTTCAGTTATTCTTATTCTTAGTTCCTCTGAGCAGGTGTCTCGCTTAGTATGATAGCCCAACATCTGTCTCTGACTTGTCTCCGACCTGTCTCAGGCATGTCCCCAACCTGTCTCCAACTTTGATATATCATTACTCATTCTGTTTCACCTTTGACAACCTGTCATATTCTGTTACTAATCCATCCAGACTCTGTAGTATAAATATGGTACTCCAACTTGTATATACTTCAGTTTAAATATTGAATTAGTCTCCTCCTCATGCTTCTGATCTTGAGCTCTGTGTTCATCTGACCTCTGACTCCGAGGATAACGAGTACAAGGGCGCGACACATAAGTCCTGCGCCAAACATCCTTGCCCCCTCTGTTCCACCCATCCTTTCCTCACCCTCCCATTGCAACTCCGTTCCAGACATTGTCAGACTCGTCCAGAGGACCCGGACTTGACAGTATATTCAAACTCATACTTGTACTTGTCATACTCACTATGTCGCGCACCCAGACATCCCATTAGCAGCTCGAGTTGGTCTTTAGCTCCTCTTGCACCATTCCTGGTGACTTCCACAGCCTTAGTGCTAGACCCATGACTTTCCCATCCATTTCCACTGCACCTCATCATTGCACCACTCCTTCTGGTCCTTTCTACTCTCCTCTCACTCTACTACTGAAAACAGGCCCTGCCTCTCCCCGAATCCATGAACTCCAGAACGATCCTGTCCCTGGAGAAGAAGGTCTTCATGCTCTGGCCCCTCTGGTTCCCGGAGATGATGACGGTGATGATCCACCATCCAATCCCTCAGAACCACCCGATCCTTCAGACCCAGGTAACCCCTTTAACAATGATGATAAGCAGCAGCCCAACAATATACCCTTGGCTTTTGAACCATTTAACCAACTTGCCAATGCCATCTGGGACATGACTCGGCAGGCACTCCAGCATAAGTCCTCTGACACTCCTAAAACCAAAGTCTAGAAGCCAGACCCATTTGATGGACTGGATCTCCAGAAACTCCATCCCTTCATCATCCAGTGTGAGTTGAACTTCCAAGCCAATCCTAAGTCTTTCTGCCATGATCATGCCAAAGTCACTTTCATGCAGTCCTATCTTAAGGGAGTCACCCTTGAATATTTCGAACCAGATCTTCTTGGCAGTGAACCTCTGGAGCTCCGTCTGCTCTGGATGACCAGCTGGAAAGTATTCCTATATGAACTCTAGTCTAACTTTGGTCCACATGATCCCATTGGTGATGCATAGGCTCAGCTTGAGCAACTCTGCATGAAGGATTCCCAACACATCTCCAACTATGTAGTCCAGTGGAACTGCCTGGCGAGCCAAGTCCAGGAATGGGGTTCTGGAGTGCTCCACCACAGTTTCTACATCAGACTTCCTGATTGCATCAAGGATGAGTTGTCTTAGCTTGGCAAACTGAGCAACCTCCATGACCTTCACACTTTAGCGCAGCAGATCAACCATCGCTATTGGGAACATAGGGAAGAAATTTCTAGGGCCAACAAGGTTTCTGGATCTAACTCCAGAAATGATAATTCCAAGGCCACTACATCCACAGCCCTGTCTTCATCCACTCCCACCTTGGACTCCAAGCCTAGGAGTTCCACAAAAGACTCTAAGGCCTTCAACTCTAGCAGTCACTCCAACTCCGGAACCTCCACAGCCCCCAAACCCAACTTGTCATCCAAGCTAGGTAAGGACGGCAAGCTCACAGCAGTTAAGCGAAAGCATCACTTTAATAATAATCTGTGCATGTTCTGTGGTCAAGCCAGCCACAAAGCTAAAGAGTGCCCAAAGTCATCATCCCGGGCATCCAAGGCTCATGCAGCTACAACCACAACTCCAGAAGTTAGACTGGAGGCCTCTAGCACGGAGGCGAAAAAATAGTCAGCAGCATCATAGACTCTGCACAGACTCGAGGTTGTGTTGACTCCACCCATGCATCTAAGGAGGTCTGCTCTCTCAGATCCCTGCTCCCTCATGCCTACCATCTCAGTCCTTTCCTATGACATCCCAACCTTCTCTGCACTTGTAGACTCCAGATCATCTGATTGTTTCATAGATGCCTCATTTGTTAATTGTGACGATCCTTGACGTCTCGTATACGGTCTCTGGTAGACTCTTCATCGCAAACGGACTTAGCGTATACTTTTTGCTTGATCTTATCTTATCTTTTCATCTTATCTGATCGTGCTTATCTTCTGCTCTTCTTCCTGATCAGATCTATCTCCATTTGGCTATTCTTTGACACGGTCATTACCATGTCCCTTCTAGACTTCTACCGCGTGTAGCCAACGCCCTTTTAATCACTGCGTGATTCTTTTCATTTCCGTGCTGTGCATGGCTATGGCACAGCCCAGTTCATTACCGCTGCTGCGGCTTCTCTTCCATTTGATCTGCCACCCGCAGTAT
>JBBPUB010000603.1:0-11497 GCA_038094415.1 Xerocomus alliaceus
TCTCACACCATCCTTGCGATCCTCCAACCCGAGGGCGACGAGGAACGCGTCAAGCCTGACGAGACGCTGTTTGGACAACTGGGGGTGCTGCGCAGCGTGGCGCTCAAGGTCAAGGAGAGCACGGCCAACGAACGGCCTGCGATTTCGCGTCCGGCACGGGATGCACGTGAGGTGCTAAAGGAGATGGCTGCGGACGGTGAGGAAGGCCTGATAGGAATATTCTAAAATCGATACAACCAGTCGACTCAGCAAATCTTGGTCAATCTGTCGAATTATGTATTCCTTGATGTAACCCGTAGTATTTCTTCCAACTTTTAGATTATATCCGCCAGCTTGAATTTCGTTTCTCTTGTGTCTAGATGCTTGGGTGACGTGTATATCAGCCGTCTGAACCACCAATGAAAGACAATTCTGATGACCAGTCCGTCTATGAAGTCAAACTGTCGTGAGATGGTCATTTTATGATTAACTTGAAGACCTGATAGTTGAACCGTACTCATTATCACCGTGTCATGGCACACGAGCTGGCTAAGGTTATTCTTTGCGCCAGGATCCTGGCGAAACGAGATGTTGATACCAGCTAAGCGCAAAGCTGCAAAAGTCTGTCGATTAAGACGGGAGCCACTGACAAAGAGCTACCAGCGAAAGTCAAAGCGAGTGACTATGGAAATTGGACGTCAATGGAATGGCAAAAGAATAGGACCGTGTCAATGGTGCATTAGAGCTACTCCTTAGATCAAAGTCGCAACGGATGACAGGGTGGAGACACCACAGCACGACACGCATCAGTTTTGCCAAAGGTCGTGGCCCGGAATTGTCACTGGTACGTCATCTAGTGCACCCTACATGCGTCGTTGTCGCTTTGGAAGATGCTCTGCCCATGTCCCACTAGCACCCATGTAGGTGTACTCAGGCAAGCCAGAATTCGGACGTTCTAAGATGGTCGTCAGTGAGCAGATACGGCCCCGAGGATCGAAACTCGAATTACCTTGGAATGAAGAAAATGCGGTGAGTGAAGGAAAGGTCGACGTACCATACAAAGTGGTACTCGGCGCGGAGGGAGGAGTTGGCACAGTTATTCTACGTCCACGCTCAACTCAGCCAAGAACTACTGGATGTCAAACTACTCGCCTTTCAGAAAGAGGATATGGCTGTGATGGGTGAACAGGATTTAAATCATCAGCATGATCTACTGAATCGACATAACTATGGATCGGACCATCCCTAGCACGGATGTCAATGTTCCTCCTTGAATGCTTCGTAGTAGCATGGCCAAGAGACGGCGATGACGATGCGCCCACAAGAGAATCAACCTGACTTGACCATGACTTGATCAAGTCTGGAAGAGGACGGAATTGTGGGCAATGACTCAAGAATTGCCGAATAGCCGTGACTATCATCTCTGCCATAGGTCGTTCCTCCATTGGCGACCAGCAACGTTGAATCAGATCCCAATGAGAGTCATCGATCACTCCAGACTCTGGTCTGCTTGGTTTTTGTCCCTTTGCTAAGCGGAAAACAACCGCCGCGTCTTCGCGGACCTCCGACCATGGTTGTTTGCCAGACAAGACCTTCAAGAATGTCAGCACAAATGTAGAACTTGCATCCAGCCCGAGTGAACTTCCCTGGAGAGCTACACAACCAAACGAGTATATATCACTCTTGGGTGTCCGGTTGAACGTGGTTTCTGACTCAATTTGCTCTGGTGCGCTCCAGCGCAAGGCCCCCGGTCGTGTAGTGGATCTTTGGAGATAAGCCAATGCTTCGGGAATATTCCCTACCAAAGAAGCATATCCGAAATCAACTAAACGCGCCGTGTAATCTGCATCGAGAAGCACGTTGTTCTGTCCTCAGATTAGAAAATGAGGATGTTATATGAAGTTCTACCCTCACGCACGCAATTCAGGTCACCATGAACGATGGGAAAAGAATGTACTGTGGCATACTATTTCCTTCCAACCTTTGTAATAATAAGAACAACTTACAATAGTGCAATCCGTTGGCAATGTCAAGCAGCTGTCACACAGAATCAGAAGGCACGCATATAGTGGATATTGAGTGGACATACAAACCGGAGACGGTGCTCAGAAGCTAACCTATCGTCATGCTTGGCCAAGAAAAGGTGGAGGGATTCATTGGGCATCCACAACGAAACCAAGGACATCGCGCCATGCATTCCAAACCCATATGCAATACCCAGGAATGGAACGACATTGGGGTGACTGAGTCTCCTCCAAATTCCGAGCTCTCGACGGAGCATCTACGAGGCAATTTAGATCGCACTGATCAATTGTAGATGAAATAAATTACCTTGAGAGATCTATCGCTCACATCTCCGTCTGTTGCAAATATAAATCGAAATGCCTTTACTGCAACCTGCCAGGAAGAGGTCATCGCAAGGGGCAGAAGCCATACCATACTTCGAACCTCTTTTGGTGAACTGCAATGGTACCAACACCTATATACGTCGCCAAAACCTCCTCCAGCGACATACTGATCATCGACTTTGGATATATAGGGTGTAAGGTCTGGTGGAGGGGCCGAATTCCCACTAACAAAGGTTGGTTCGAACGAAGCAACTACAGTGCAGCGAATTGACAAACCTGAGGGTGGTCATTTTACACTGGGGATCCACTACTGGAACAAGGGCGGGGTGGGAATGGCGTTTTGCCAAGGGTGGGGGAGGAGCTTGGACTCGTTGCTATGGGAAAACGTGAGCCATAAAATGGGCGACTCTATCGAGTTCCCAGGAAATACTTACATATAATGGATCAAAATCCTGTAGCACGTATTCAATTCCAGGAAGAGACACAGGAGAGAGCTAAACACGGTAAGTATCGGTGGGGAGATATACATAAATAGCATGGTTACACAGACCTTGACAGACCAAGGTTCCCGCCACAAATATAGCTTTCCGTCACCTCCTGCTGATGCCACAGATTCACCGAATGGGGAGAAACGAACAACATTAACTTTACAGTGTTGCAGATATTGTCCAATAGAATGCCCATGAGTTGCATCCCAGAAGCGAACAGTATCATCCAAGGAGGCACTCGCAAGGATCGATCCATCTGGTGAGAGGGAGATGGACCATATATTGTCGGTGTGACCTGTCCAGGGATGTCCGATCGGTTCTCCTGTCAGTGTGTTCCAACAGCGAATCGTTTTGTCGTCTGAGGCAGAGAAAAGTCTGCCACCGTCGTGCGACCACAACACACAACGGACCCAATCTTGGTGGCCCTCTAATGGTCCGAAAATAAGTGTGTTGCCGTTCACGCTATGGACACGGATATTGTGGTAGCATCCACAGGCGAGTTTGTTGCCATCAGGGGAAAAAGCCATAGAAATCATGTATCTGCCGACGTCGATGGAGGGGTTGACCTGTCTCCCTTCAAGCATGGTGTAAATACCCACAGTCCGGTTACCAACTGCAATGAGTCGATCATCCGGCGAGACGGCGACGTTGAGAGAGCTTCCCAGGTGCGTCCATTTTTTGACAATTTCATGCGAATTGACGTCCCATAGTGTAATGCACCCAACTCCGTCACTGCTAATGATTTTTGTGCCATCCCGGGTCACAGTAAGACTGTGGATTTCACTCGCGTGCTGCATCAAGGCCCCCTCTGCCCTCCAGTTATCCAAATTCCAGATCATGATGGTCCCGTTACTAGAGCCAGTGACAACTCTTCGTCCGTCTGGGAGATACGCGATGGCGCGGATCGAGCCATATTGCGTCGGGATGACCAGCTGTGGACGAGGACCATCCGAGTTGTCAGGCCATTGTGGTATGGCATCTGACATGTCCAAGGTGATGCGGTAGTTGGAATTGGTGTGTTTGTAAAGGTGCGTAGTAAAAAGGTTTGAGGGGAGATGTTGAACACGTTGTGAGCTTCCACAGCTTTTATGTACCACGAAAGTGAAAATGAGGCGATGCGAAGACCCAACTCTTAGCGCCCAACATGGATTCCATGCACGACACGTTTTGCAGAATTTAAGTCACGAAAGGATGATGTCCAAAATACAAAGATTATACTTGAACTATGGTCTGACATTTGGGGTGCGGCGGAATTTTTGTGTATCTGTAGCGTGCATACCAGTGATCATGATCAAGACGACTGTGGTGCTAGACCATTTGGTATACCCGTTTCTTGCCACGTACGTATACAGTGATACACCACTACCCACAGCGCCGACGATATGTCACTATCGAAAGTGACAGAAGGTAATGCTGCGGGGAATAAAAGTAACATGCAAAGAGCATACATCCGATTAGTCAGTAGGTTCCTTGCAAGCCACGCGGTGCATCCTACATGCGTTGTTGCCTGTTGAAGATGTTCCATGTACACACTGCCCATGGACACGTAGTCAGCGAACTTTGAATTTGGTGCTAAGTGAGCAGACAGTACGCCCGAAATTGAAAGTCGATTTACCACCCGACTGGGAAATGAGGGTGTACACTGCAAGGCTCTGCCTCAAGCTAGGAAAGAGCATGGTCCGTATTCAACGCAACGCGGAACCACCAGATGCCAAGGTACCTACCTTTCGGAGAGAGCTTGATATTACTTGTCAAAAATTTCATTATTTTTGAGGTCTTCCATAGTACCATAGTTGGAGGATGATGACGACGGGTCCACAACAGAACTAGCGTGACTCGACCATGACACGATTGAGTCACGAACAGGTAGCGGCTGTGGGCAACAGTTCTTGAACTGTTGAATGGTGGATATGATTACCTTCGCAGCAGGTCGCTCCTCTGTTGCCGACCAGCATTGTTCAATCAAATTCCAATGCAGGTCATCAACTGCTCGAGACACTGGATGGCCTAGCTTGCGCCTTTTTGCCAGACACAAAATCACTGCTACATCTTCCCGGACCTCTGACCATGGTTGTTGACTGGACAAAACCTGCGGGTGGATCGGTTTAGACGTGATGTCTGGAGGAGTCTGCTCCACGGGAGACAATGAGAGGGATGAGAAAGCGTGCATTGCACATCACCAACTGCAACGAGTCGCTTGTCTGTCAAGGGAGAAATGGTCGCACAGATCCAGTCCTCGATAAGTTCGTGTGATCCAGTATCCTAGACCCTGATGATCCTGTCCATGCTACTACTAATGATTTTCGTGCCATCCTGGGTCACAGCCAGACTGTTCACTTTGTACTCGTGCTTCATCAACATCCCTTCTTGCTCCCCGTTTTCTGAATTCCAGACCTTCACAGTTCTGTAGTCGGATCCTGTGACAACCCGTCATCCATCAGGGAGATATGCAAGCCTCCGGATAGCACCGGATGTGCGTGACGACTGTCACTGTCAGATTGTTGTGGTATAACGCTGGACATGATGGTTGCGAGCTAGGTTTCGAGTTGCATACTGGTCATCTTTTTAGCGCCCACTGACAGTCTGTTGGACAGCGTACATCCCATCATGCACACAGCACCTGGTAAGGGAATTCATCTGCCATCATAGTTCCATTTACTTTCATACATCCATACTCAAGACTTCGGACATGACAGTAATTACTATGTCCAACGGGTATTAATCCCCATATGATCTACCTAACATAACCATCCTCGAACGACCATAATCTTTTACTGGAGGCTCTCCGTCAACCCCACGAGAGCTCGGAGACCGCATTCCAGGACCTTCAGTCGTGTCAGTAAGTGATGGCCCCTCAGAGTGAGAGAAAACGTCTAGGTTCCTGATGTGTGTATGCGCTAGCTAAGGTGGGGGCTCGATCATTGTAGCACCCGGACTCCTGGATCGATAACATGCAGCGACCCACGATGAAAGGTTCTGCTCGCAGTGAAGGGTAAGATTGTCTGACTGTTCTACGCTCATGTTTCACGCACCTAGGTATCACCAGAGATCACATTTATCATCTTCGTGAATAGTGTTGACATTCCCCGAATCCTCTGTAGTAGCTTGGCTGAGAGACGACGACGACGCATCCGCAAGAGACTCAGCAAGACTTGACCACGACATGAGTGAGGCACGAAGAGACAGCGTCTGTGGACAACAGCTCAAGAACCTCTGAATGGCAGATATTATCACCTCCGTCGCAGGTCGCTCCTCGATTGCTGACCAACAAAGCTGAATCAGATCCCAGTGTGAGTCATCAATCGCACGAGACTCTGGTCGGCATGGCTTGTGGCCCCTCGCCAAGCGTAACACAACAGCCGCATCTTCACGAATTTCCGACCATGGTTGCTTGCCAGATAACACCTGTAAGAATTCATAACAAATACCACATTCCTGTACGAGTGGACTTGCCTGCAGAGCAACGCATCCAAAAGAGTATACATCACTCTTTGTTGTCCGGATGAACGTCTCATCTGGATCGATTTGTTCTGGTGCAATCCACCGCAGTGCGCCTGGTCGTGCAGTGGACCTCTGGAGATAGGCCAGTGTCTCCGGTGTATTCCCCACCAAGGAAGCGTAGCCGAAATCAGCTAGACGAGCAGTGTAGTCGGCGTCAAGAAGCACGTTATTCTGACCTTTATTAGAGAGAATGTGACACCAATGTTCTACCGTGACGTACACAGTTCAAGTCACCATGGACAATGGGAAAAGAGTGCACTGTCGTGTGTCATTATTTTCGGCTTTTGAATGACGTTGACGACTCACGATAGTGTAGCCCATTGGCAACATCCAGTAGCTATTATGAGAAGTCAGAAGACAAGAGAGTGGAGAAAAGCTCGGGCGGACGCACAAACTGGAGTCGGTGTACTGGACGTAGATCGTTGTCGTACTTGGCTAAGAACTTGTGAAGAGATTCATTAGGCATCCATAACGATACCAATGACATCGTGCCATCCATTCCAAATCCGTATGCAATACCCAAGAAAGGAACGATATTATCATGCTTCAGTCTCTTCCAGATTCCAAGTTCTCGACGGAGCATCTACAAGGCAATTCAGATCTGACTTTTGATTATGGCACAAATAGTCACCCTGATAGATCTATCGCTCGCATCTCCTATTGTGAGATTGAATCGGAGTGCCTTTACTGCAACCTAAAGGAGGTAAACAGAAGGCAAAAATGGACTGTAAACAACGCCCAAACCTCCTTTAGCACTGAACCACTATGGCAATGACATTTATAGACGTCACCAAAGCTTCCTCCAGCTGAATACTGATTTGTGATTCTGATGATATAGGGCGTCAGATCAGGTGGTGGCGGACATTCAATTCTAACGGAAATTCATTTGAACCGAGCAACATCGTCAGACGATCGTCCTGCAGTGTGGTGAAATAACTTACCCAAGGGTAGACGTCTGCGATTGTGGTTCTATTACCAGGGAAGTAGAGTAGGAATGAGGTGGTGTCAGGGATACGTCGAGACGAGTCGGTGGAGAGTGCTATAGAGAATGATAAGCTCTCAAATGGACAGCCCGACAAAATACTTACGCATAAAGCACCAAATCCTTGGAATACATATTCGATTGCAGGAAGGGGCGAGGAAGAGAGCTAAGCACAAAATAAGAGAGGGGAGAATGCACATTTTAGAGTAACGCACGTCAGAGACAGTTGGACTCGCCTGTAATACGGTAAGTGCCACTTAGTCCCGGAAGATACATGAAAGAATTAATTACACGATGTTGGAGAGAATTTAACCAGGGTCCCCGCCACAAATATATCTTTCCATTGCGTCCAGCTGATGCAATAAATTCACCGGAGGGAGAGAAACGAACAGCGTTGACTCCTTTATCGTGTTGTAGATTTCGTGCGATGGGGTCACCAGTAGCTGCATTCCAGAAGCGAACGGTTTTATCCCAGGACGCGCTCGCAAGGATTGACCCGTCTGGGGAGAGGGAGAGGGAAAATATGCAGTTGGTATGACCTGTCCAGGCATGTCCGATTTGTTCTCCTGTTTCGGAATTCCAACAGCGAATCGTGTTGTCCTTCGAAGCAGAGAGAAGCCTTCTGCCGTCGAAGGACCACAGTACACACCGAACCGAACCCTTGTGGCCCTCCAATGGACCGAGAGTGAGCGTGCCGCCGTGGACATCACAGACATAGATATCATCCCCAGTGCCACATGCAAGTTTACTGCCGTCGGGAGAGAAAGACATGGACCATATAGTCTTCCCAACCTCGATAGAATGGTTGACCGGTCTCCATTCCAGGTTGTAAATAAACACTGTCTCGTCAGCAATCGCGATGAGTCGATCATCCGGTGAGATGGCAACTAAGGAGTAGTTCTCTGGGTGAGACCATTCTTCGACAAGTTGGCGCGATTCAACGTCCCACACCTTGATTTCCCCATCCTCGTCACTGCTAATGATCTTGGTACCATCCCGGGTCACAGCGAGCATGCTTATTGCATGCTCATGCCCCATCAATGACCCTAATTGTTCCCCATCTTCCAAATTCCAGACCCTCACAACTTCGTCCCTAGAACCAGTGACAACTCGTCGTCCGTCGGGGAAATATGCGAGTGTCAAAACAGTACCGCCTGGCGCCGAGATGACCAGCTGTGGCTGAAGACTATCATCGTCTGACAGTCCTGGTGCGATACTTGACATTTTGATGGCGGTGCTGCAGTCAAACGCAGGTTAGATTCCGATTTAGCGCGTCTCCAGAGGTGTGCGGCGGAAAGACGGAGGAGGGGGGAACGCCACATGTCGTGAACCTCGACAGTTTATATACCCCAAGCCTCGAGGCAACGATAAGGCGACTCAGTAGCCAGAGGGCAACCAACTGACTCCAGCCAGATCGCGGTACTTCGTTTCATGGGACGCCACTTGATCGATGCCAGAATCAGATTTGTCGGCCCAGCGCTAGTATGGCACCCTTCCTGACCACCGACTTGAAAGCCGACCAAGAGTTCAAGGTCTGATCGCTTACATCATCAGCTCTTCCCCACCCTCACCCTTGGCCAATTCTCTCACAGGCCTCTCTACATCTTCCTCTGCTTGTCGCACCAAATACGGCAAGTTTAACATCCACTCCCCCCTCATCGCCTTAACGTCATCCCATTACCGTTGGCTCGCTGCGTCCCACCATTCTTGAACTCGATATCCGGTACCAACTTGGCATTTTCATGTCTGTTCGGTGGAGAAATACGGCAAGTACATAGGCGGCATAATGTGTGGATCCAGTGTTTGATCATGGTGCCGAGTTTGTTGCAAGTGGTGGGAGTGTAACTGATGTGAAGAATGACCATGTCAGTAGGACAGGACCGCAGGTTGCGATTCGACCTACTGTCGTTCTCAAAGTCATTCATGTCGTTAGAAGTCTATTTTGACCAGTTTGAAAATCTTGCAGAGAGAAAAAAGTTGTGGATCATTTTCTATAGCCTCGTCGACGCGATGAGGCTCGATGATCCGTTTCGTACACTACTTATGGACCTGCACTAGAGAAAAATTCATGAGAAAACAAGTCGGGCACATTTGAAGGGCAATGAGAGATCGTACCTGTTTCGGTCGTGAGATTAGGAGGTCGCTGTCGTCTGACTGGGAAAACACGCTCGACATTCTAAAGGAAGGTATTAGCTTGTTGCTATATCCGGAACAAGATGTCAGCGACGTAAACAAAACCAACAATGGATGGTACTGGACGACATACGAAGACGACTCAGCAGAGCATCGTTGACCTACTTTTTTAGGGGAGATAACGAGGGTACAAAATGCCTTACAAAAACAAGTGAAAGGAAAGGCCTGGAGTTCGGTCAATGACAAGGCAACTATGTTGGCATTGCTCAAGGCGCCATTTTATGCGTTACTTCAATCGTTCGTAGTGGTTTCGCAGCGAGAATGGACCAGAAGTGACACTCGAATCGTAAGAGAGGGCAATTGCTGTCACGCATCATTCTTGGTCAGATGATGTCACACTTTGACTACCTCTCCGCCTCTCCGTGAGTCACTATGACTCAGGTCCACGCTCATGACAGAGGTATCTGCCGTCGATTGACAAGCGCTGCATTAACGAAAGTCCTTCCACACATACACGTACACTCCCCAGAGTCACCAGTGGAATCAGGGCAATTGATGAGAATCAGATACTAGGGAGAATAGCCAGCACACACTTTGACACACGTCAAATTGATCAAAGTTTGGTCCTTTATTACATCCCTCTTCGCGTTTAGTTCCCCACCTATAAGTGTCGGAGCCTCTTTTGCGAATACTCTACATCTACACCTCCATTGTACGTGTTGCCAAGGAATTCGGGATGCGGAGGTACTGAAGGTCATTGCCAGTGAACGGTTTGCAATCCCAGCTATCAAAACTCGATTTACCTTCCAATGTGGAGAATGAGGAAGTTGACGGAATGCCTAATGCATTATACAAACTGTTGCTAAGACTGAAGCGTTGAGATAAAGTAGGGTATGTCCTTGATGGACAAAAAAACATCCACATCATCAGCGCGACTGAAAGACGGACCGAACCATAAGTTCGTACCTTTTCTGACTTTCCCTGTCAAGAATATCGACAGTCCTGAACTCCTCCATTGTACCTTGGTCGAGGAACGATGACATGGACACATCAAGAGAAGATTCAGTGTGATTCGAGGATGACATGAGTAAATCATGAAGGGGTAGGAACTGCGGACAACAACTCAAGAACTGTCGTATAGTGGAGATGACCACCTCCGTTGTAGGTCGTTCCCAGGTTGATGACCAGCATTGTCGAATTAGATTCCAGTGTGAGTCATCAATCGCCCGAGACACTGGTCTGCCTGGCTTTTGTCCCTTCACCAGCCGTAAAACAATTTCTGAATCTTTTCGGACTTCCGACCACGGTTGTTTACCAGACAACACCTGCGGAAATATCAGCATAGAACATGGCATTCGTGTTAAACTGGCTCCCCTGAAGAATGATACAACCAAAAGAGTAGATATCACTCTTAGGTGTCCGAGTGAACGTCTCCTCATCTGGATCAACTTGCTCTGGTGCGCTCCATTGCAATGCTCCTGGTCGCGCTGTGGATCTTTGGAGATACTTCAACGCTTCAGGTATGTTCCCCACCAAGGAAGCATATCCGAAGTCAGCCAAGCGAGCTGTGTAGTCCGCATCGAGAAGCACGTTATTCTATCCTTTGGTCAGTGAAAGGGAAAACAGAAAACTTTCGTTTCACGCACGCAATCGAGGTCGCCGTGGACGATTGGAAAAGAATGCACTGTGACATGTTAGATTTTTCCTGCCTTGGTAATGATAACAGAGACTCACGGTAGTACAGTCCATTGGCGATATCAAGCAACTGTCACGCAGAGTTAAAAGACGTTAATGTACTAAACACTGAGTGGACGCACAAGACGAAGCCTATGTCCCAAAGCTAGCTTATCATCATGCTTGGCTAAGAAAAGGTGGAGGGATTCATTGGACATCCATAACGACACCAAGGACATTGCACTTCGCATTCCAAACCCATATACAATGCCCAGGAACGGAACGACATTGATATGATTGAGCCTCCTCCAGATTCCGAGCTCTCGATGAAGCATCTACAGGGGGATTCAGGTCGTACTTATCTGCTGCGGATGGAATGAGTTACCTTTCTA
>JBBPUB010000604.1:0-11472 GCA_038094415.1 Xerocomus alliaceus
GCATCTGAACTTCTTTATTTACAATATCAGATTGTGCATCCATTTGAGGATGAAATGCCATGCTAAGTTTGGTTTCAATAGATAACATTTTGTTAATCTCAGTCATAACTTGCACTGCAAATTGTGGACCTCGATCTGAGATGATAGAGGATGGAAGACTGTGATGCTTCCATACATGATTCAGAAACAATCGTGCTGTATCCAGGGCACTGCACTGTTTAGTGCAAGGGATAAGTTATACTTCTTTGAAAAATTAATCAACGACTGTAAGAATTGCGTCAAATGAACGTGATTTGGAAAGATCAGTGATGAAATCTGCAGAAATGTGACTCCAGGGAATTTCTAGAATCAGCAAAGGTTGTAAAAGGCCACTAGGGGCTTTATTTGTTCCTTTGAACTGTTAACACCTGTCACAATGACTTACATATTCCCTTACAAAGATAGATAATCCTGGCCACTAATAGAATCAGGAGATCAACTCCATGGTCTTCTTGTATCCAGGATGACCTGTGATTGGGGAATCATGGTATAATCTGAGAATGTCCATCTTGATCAAGGCAGAATCGGATATGTATATGCAGCCCTATGGGTCATGCAGCAAACCATCTTCTTCTTCAAGTAAAAAGTATTTTCTGCCAAGATACATGGTATCTTTCTCCATGAGCTTACAAAGCTCATTGAATATAGATTTATTGAGTCGTTCACCTTCATCAGAGATGAGAATTGGAGTATCTTGCTCCATAGATCCAATCTGCTCTGGTGGAATAACCAATACTTCTTTGTTATTGTTTTCTATTCCAATAGCATGGTCTTCTCATCTAGATAGGGCATCTGCCTTTCCCATAGTAGCTCCTAGCTTATGAATCCATTTCAAATGAAATCTGAATAGATACTGTACCTATTGGGCTTGGCAGCGATTAAGGTCTTGCCTAGTCTGATACCATTGGAGGTTTTGATGATCATTCCAGACTTCCACAGGAAATCTAGCTCCTTTGAAATAATGTCTCCATTCCTCCAATGCTCAGATAACCAAAAGCATTTCTTTATCAGAAATGGGGTAATTTTGTTTGGCTGGTTGCATGCTATGAGAAGCATATGTGATGGGATGCCATTTGTCTTCTTTCTTAATGGAGAGCACAGCTCCTGTGGCATAATCTGATGTATCAGTTTCTAAACAAAATTTGCAATCTATATCAAGATAGGCTAGAATGGATGCCATTACAAAAGCAGTCTTTAGCATTTCAAATGCTTTCTGTTGTGTGGTGCCCCATTCAAAGGGTGTTTCCTTCTTCAATAAGTCATTAAGTGGTCTAGCCACTTGTGAGAAGTCAGCAATGAAGCGACGATAGAAGTTAGCTAATTCTAGAAAGCTTCTTACTCCTTTAAGATTTGAGGGAATGGGCCATTGAGTTATGGCCTCAACCTTCTTTGGATCCATAGAAATGCTGTTCCTTCCCACAATCATGCCAAGAAAATCTACTTCTATAACATGAAAATGGCATTTGGGGGCTTTCACAAAGAGGTCATTCTCCTTTAATCTCCAAAGGACTTCTATTACAATTTGATCATGTTTGGCTTGGTCATTGGTTTTGGTAAAGATAAGTAAATCATCAATGTAAACCACTACCACATCATCCATATTAGCGAAGATTTCATTTATTATTGCTTGGAAGGTGGCAGGAGAGTTGCATAATCCAAAATACATTACTAATGGTTCGTATGCTCCATGGAAGCACACAAAAGTGGCTTTCCACTCATCTCCTTCTTTGATGTGTACATTGTTGTATCCCCATCAGAGATCCATTTTTGTGAATAACTTAGCATCTTTGAGTTTATCAACTAATTGCAATATAAGGGGTAAGGGGTAATTGTTCTTGATGGTTCTTTCATTAAGATAGCAGTAATTCTGTACCATGTGTTTTCCTCCATTCTTCTTTGGGATAAAGAATACTGGTGAAGTCTACAGGGATTTGGAGGGACAAATATAGCCTTTTTGTAACTGCTCATCCAGAAACACAGTGACTTCTTCTTGTTCATCTATAGATAAGGGAATAATCCTTCCTTTCTTGGATTTAAAATTGTCTTGCAAATCTATTGTGTGATTCCATGGCTTTCATAAAGGCATTCTCTTGGAATCCTTCTTTGAAAAGACTGAGATAATCATGGTACTCTTTTGGAACTAACTCCTCTGGGGCTATCTCTTTCAGTTGTACTTGTTTTAACACTTTCTCCTGGCTCATCTCTTGATGATGAATCCAATGGTACACCTAATAAGATTGATTGTTCTGCTCTTTTTGTAGCATCTGTAAAAACTTGCTCAGGGTGGAATCACCTTGTTGGAGATTTTGGCAGTGCTGAGGACATCTCGTAAGTCTAACCTTTCTGGTGGTCTAGTCTATTTCTGGGTTGTGGCACTGTAACCACTCATATTCCAGAATAAACTTGAACTTCCCTAGATTAGTAACTTCAGCAGTCAACTTCTCACGATAACCTTCATATTCCATAACAAGCTGACAGTTATGCATAATTTTTCTGGCAGCATTCAAGGTTCCATCAGCATTATACACCAGGATGGGGTATTGTAAAGGGGATAAAGGTAGTTGAAGATGCTGGGCAAATGTTTGATCAATGAAGATTGCATTTGCACCAGAATCTAGGAGGGTAGTTGTTTTGGTAAAGGGAATATTTAATTTCAGGGTTATCTTGATTGGAAGCACTATATCCTTCTTTAAATTAAGAGTGTATAGGAAATGAAACTCTGTTTCTTCTTTTACATTGGGTAATAGTTCATTGAGATCTAACTTGGTCAGATTTGGATACATTATCATTATGTCATGTTGTTTTTCTGCAAGTGTTGAAGCTGATTCATTTATACTCCTTATCTCTACTATTTCTGGAAAAACTTCCCTGCTTTTGGTTATATGTGAATCAAACACTGGTGTTTCACCCTGGTCAAGCTTATTATCTAAATGAGACCCACATGTTGGCAAAGATAAAGTTTCTTCTATTTTCAGAATAGCATATCAGTTTGGGCTTCCCACTTTCCCAGACTTAAGGGGTTGCTCTAATCTTTTCCCTTTTTGGAAATTGTTTCATAGTCTTGGAACCATGCATGTGCTTCATCAAATCCCATTCCAGTGATGGATTTACTCCAGTCTTATCCTTTACCATTGTTCTTTGGTGGATTCTTGGGTACTGGAGATGGACTTTGACTTATCTCATGGATGTTGTGGGAGGGTTGTCCCATTGCACACCACTTGGCATGTTCTCCTCCAAGGAATTTACATTTGTCACATGCCTTTTTGAGTTTAGGGCATTTAGAGGCAACATGTAGTCCTTGACAATTAAAGCACTTAAGGGGTCTTTGATTTCCTTTTTGAATGGCATCTACATTCATAGCATTTGGGTCTCTTGCTGGATGCAAGATTCGATCTGCAGTTCCATGATGAATAAAATCTAAGAGTTCTTGGCATTTACCATATTCTTTTACTTTCAACATGAACGTGGCACAATCCTTATAGTGTCCATCTTGTAAGAATAGATACTTGACCATGTCTTGATTTATGTTTTGTTCCATGATCTGCAAGATCCTATCACTGTCATATTTAGTAGTTGCAAGGTAATTTTCCAGCTTTACAAGATATTGGGCAACAGTCATCTTATCCGTTTGTTTCAGATTCTCAATCTGTCTTTGTGCCTATTCTTTCTCATTGATTAGGTGGAAATGAAGTTCTATGAGCTTTTTGAACTCCAGCCAATCTATGGTATCCCCTTTTAGGATTTTATTAAGATAGGCTCTGGTGAATGCTCCAGCATCACCTTTGGTCATATGGGATAGTATGGCTTTAACTCTGACTTCTTCTTGGAGTGCGCCGATATTCTCCTGTCTCCATACTTGGGCTTTTGTCCACCATTCTTCAAACTTTCTTCCTCTCATACCATCATACTCTCCCAGGTCAGCTACTACTTTGGTGATTCTAGCAGGGGAGCCTGCTAGGGCTTTTACCTGCTCTTCCATTTCTTTGAGATCTTCTTTTAATTTCCAGTTTTCTTATAAGATCTATTCTAGCGCAGCTCCTTGTATGTTTAGATAATCTTTTAGATGAATTTCTAATTGGGATAGATCATTCTTTGAAGATCTGGCTAACATGTCCAGTGTATGTTCAAGATGTTTGGATATTGACATTTTTAATCAAACATAGCTATAGTGGCATTATTGTCTTCATCTTCTAATCTGACTAATCTCAGGATATGCCAGTCGTTCTCATTATACCAACCTCTGTGGTATCTCCAATTATCTCTGGAGGCTTTGGTGGGGCTGACTATTCCCACACTTATTCCAAAAGGGTTTTCTTCTATCTTGTATATGTGTACTACTGCAAGTATGGGTGCGTTGTGTTTAATGACTTGCTTGATTATCCAACAAAAAACAGCAGTGAATACTAGAAAGATACCTATGAGTGTTGCTAGAATAAGTTCAAATTTAGAGATCATCTAGCACTGGTGTGGGTTACAATGGAGTCCTTCTTCATAGATCCAACCTTCTGAGGTGGTGTTGGTTGTGGGGACTACTCCAATAAATGTGGAGAAGGGCGAGTGAAAAGTCCTTGTTCGGTTTTCTACAAAGAGGATTGGGACTTGTGAATCTGTGGTGTACTTGGCAATCCACCTAAGGAAGTAGATTGTGATGATGTAAAAGATCAGGCAGAATAGAAGCACAATGACAAATGATTACATTCAATATTTGTAAGAGCACTGTAGAATGTCCCTTAATCTAATCCTACTGCCTCTTTCTATTTCCCTTTGTATTTTCTATTGGTACTGCCTACATTGCCTCTTTCTTGGCAGTGGTGGTGCAGATGCTTCTTCAAACTTGTATTCTGACTACCCTTCTAATAGGCAGCGCTTGGGAATATTAAAGGTTCAGCTATAAAAATTTGCCTGAACCATTAAAGCTATCCCATAAAATGCCCTCTTTTCTTCTAAGGGCAGCCAATGCAGAGGTAACTGATCTGCGACATCTATAACACTCAGCCCTGGGCTACAGTTGTTTGGGTTGGGGGTAGGTAGAAGGAGGAGGTCTGGGGACTCTGACTCTCTCTCAAACTTCGTAGGGGTTGATAGCATAAGGGGAATGACCATGTCCTCTTCCTTCAAGTCTGTGGCTGGCGATGTGCTCTCTTCGCAGCCATTCTCTGATCTCAGATCTCTGTTGATTGTATCTCTCATGATTGAGTCCCAATGGAGGAATCCAGATAAAGAACCTTCTAGCTCTCTCAAGAAGATAGTGGCTGGTAAGACAGATCTATTTCCACCATCTAGGACCTGGGCAGCCTGTTCTTGCCCTACTCTCAGCTCTACCTGTTGGTGACCAATAATGAAGGGACAAAGGGAGTGGTGGAACTGGGGGAAAGACACTAGCACTCGTTAGTACTAGTTTTCCTGTAGTAGAGGGGGTCACTAGAAACAATAAGAGTCTAGTCTAATGAAACAGCTGAACCCAAAAGGGAACTGGAACTGGCTCTACTACAACTATTAGCTAAAAAAGGAAGAAAAGAGTACTAACTCGCTACAGTTAGTAGAGAGTTGAGGAGTGGGCTTGAGGCTTAGTAGTTGAGTTCAGGTGTAAACCAAGAGACTAGACTGGGGATCTACCTAGCATCATCCTTAGGGTTTATATACTACTCTACTATTTGTACATGTATTGCTAACCCTAATATCTGATTAGATAGAATGCTATGCCTATGCAGTAGGGTGACGACTAAGGTAAGAGTCCATGTTGTAGCTATCCAATAGCATTAAAGACATACCACAGCCTCTAGAGCTGAGGATATTGGAAATGAATAATACATTTGATACTGCAGGTGGAAGATCAAATGGAAGAGAAGCTGCAGCAGTGGTAATGAACTGGGCTGTGCCATAGCCATGCATAGCATGGAAATGAAAAGAATCATGCAGTAATTAAAAGGGTATTGGCTACATATGGTAGAAGTCTAGAAGGACATAGTAATAACCATGTCAGAAAATAGCCAAATGGAGATAGATCTGATCAGAAAGAAGAGTAGAAGATAAGCATGATCAGATTAGTCATGAAATGATAAGATAAGATCAAGCAAAAAGTATATGCTAAGTTCATTGCGATGAAGAGTCTACCAGAGACCGTATATAAGACAGCAAGGATCATCACAGTTGTATTGCATTACTAATGGAGTTGCTACAGAACAGGATAATGAATAAAATAGAAATGAGAAACCCAAAGCTATGCACTGGAGATACGATATGCTGGACTGCACATCTAAGAATGAAGATCCAACAAAATGGACAGGCACAGCCAATCAGAGAACAAGGATG
Source organism: Xerocomus alliaceus (assembly GCA_038094415.1). NCBI lineage: Eukaryota > Fungi > Basidiomycota > Agaricomycetes > Boletales > Boletaceae > Xerocomus > Xerocomus alliaceus. The sequence goes on from JBBPUB010000604.1 coordinate 6,352, forward strand.
AACACAAAAGGAAAAGTCACATGGGTCCAGAGATCCTACACACACGAACAAAGGAGATCACTTCAGAGTTGTCAAGAAGTTGGATGTGGAGTTCTGGAGTAGGAATGGCATATGACAGTCAGAGCACACTTGATTGCATGTTCCTTTCCCTTATCACATCTAAACCACCTTTCAAATCATGTGCATTTAAAGATAGCTTGTTCTTAATCTATCTGATCAGTTCTCCTCAAGGCTTAAAGTTATTACTCTGAAGTATTGCCTCATCCCAGCAGTTGCCTCTTTTAGACAGACTGGTCACTAGTCTAACTCCAAAGGGCAATAATTTATCATTCTATCCTCATATACTAAAACAGGAATAGCAATGACTAGAAGTGAATTTGAAGCCTTGACCAAGCCATGGACATCAAAATCATGCATGCCCCTTATAGCACCTTAGTGCCACTTAAGTCATGCTTGGTTATGCCAAAATCACCCTTATGTTTGATGCTCCTTATGTCATTCAACCTAATTACTGCCCAATTTTTCAAGATTGATATGCACATATTATAAGTTCCTTTTTCTCATTTTACCCAAAGGTTTATTGTATTTTTTTAGTACCCTATATATCATTACAAGTGCTTCATTCCACATGAACACATGGTGCAATAGAACATTCTGTGTGACTCCTCATGATCTGCTAGACCAAAAATTACTGCATGCTGACCATGCCTAAATCTGCATTGTAGTGGTTTGTTTGATTCACAAAAGTATATAAAATAGGAGGAGAATCACCATGGACCTAACAGTCCTTTAACAACAATACTGTATATTGCCTGCTATATTCACATACAATGTCCACTGTCTTAGTATATATCCATTGATGTCTCAGGATTCACTCTAATGAGTCTTTCAGCCCCATTGGCCCCATTGCACCTGCTGGGTTAAGGATGCTTCCAGCATTCTCAAGGATCAGGCCTTGGCAGTGCATGTCAAGCCATTGATTTCTAAGAATTGTGTATGTTTCTAATATAATGATTGATTATTTACCCAATGACATGCTTTCCAGGAGTGGCCCCACCTGTGCTTTTGGGAGAAAGAGGCTTCCAGCATTCTTGAAGAGCAAGCCTTGGAGGATGCTCTTGCTCAGGCCTAGGCATGTCTCATGTATGATTGAGTGTTTACCCTGCTAACATGCATCTGTCACTTTCAAAGGCAAGTCTAGTAAGCCTTTGAGGAATCTAACCAAGTCCTCTGCCACTGAGTGTTGTAAACAATATACTATGTTGCTGTTGTGTCTGATATTGTCTGTTAAATCATAGTTGTGTCCATTGAATGTAACTGTATTGTTTCTGAACTATGGTTATATTGTTCTCATAGTGAGTGTGCAGCAAGAATGCACCATTTACTTCATCCCTTATTGATGATTCAATTGGTATATAAAGAAAAATGTGACCAGTGAGAATGGAGCATAAAGTTGAAGTGAAAATATTGGTCATATAGATGCAAGGAATTCATCAAAACCAATAAGACCACAGGAAACAGATAAGTCATTGAGAGTGCAGCCACTCTAATGGCTGATGTCTTTTGAATACCTTTGCATTGTCACTGTTAGAACTATGTGCCTAATAGGAATACCTGTGGAGAACAAGCTAGATGCCTTAATTTGATGAAAGTCTGCAATTCCCCACAACGTTTTGGCTTGTTTTGGCTGGAATCAGTGAAACACTTTACCATGAACCTTCATGTTGTTTGTCTAGACTTGATGTGAAGATTCTTGTATCTCAAACAGCGAGGCAGATGCCGGGAAAAACTGGTAGTGAAGCTATTCAAAGTACATGCAGACTGCACACGGTCAGTCCTTATGACTCCACTGATTAAATACTTAGCATGTTATAGGGAGCAATAGGTTTTGATGGAATGTCTGTCATTTTTTATAACACCATATCTGCAATGGGGTCATTGCAGCTATTTCAGTTGCTAGTATTCAGGCTTTGGTCAGGAGCCTCAACTCGTTTGATCAACTTCTGCTATCTCAAAATCTTGATTTTTTACAATAGAAGTTATTGTTCCCTACCTTTTGTGACCTTACTTTAGTTGGGAACCGAAGAACAAGCCCACCATACTGGAAATGGTGGAATGAATCGTAAGATGATAAGTGACACATTTGATCAGATGTGAGACATTTGTATGTATGATCTAAGAAAAGACCCGAAATCAGAAGGAGGGATGTGCAACTAATGAATTGTTTGTCCGCCCCTCAAATTAGTTGAGATTTGAATGTGATGCTGTGCCTATGCACCATCGATATCACAAATATCAATGGATCTTCCAAGATGGGTGTCATGACTTCCCTGCCCTCGGATGGATTTCCGGGCGTAAAGTGCGTGAGTGGCGTAACTGTTCTAAGAAATGATAGAATTGAACCGAACAACCTAAAACAAGCTACGACTTGGTATTACCCAGTTCGTGCTGCAAGTCGACCAGAGTCGCGTATCGTCCACGACTTACTCTTGTGTCGAAAATTGCTCAAAGCAACCTTGTGTAGACTGTGGCCATCCGGTGGTGCACCAGGAGAGTGGTATAAATACCACTCTGATTATTCGGTTCCCTTCATAATGAGCATTCCGGCTCTGCAGAATCCATGAGTACAATGGAACTTCAGTAACGAAATTGACACTGAGCGCCCAAAGACCTCGGCACAACTTGAAGTACAGGGGACACATCGGAGATCATGTTAGTGCCCACAGGTTGTGAGTTCCTGTTGCACATTTTATTGTGATCCGATATGCCGCACTACTGACCATGCCCGAACTGCATTGTGGTTGTTTTATGGACTAAAGATCAGCAGGGATTTAACAATCCCTTGACAACAGTATCATATATCTTCTGCCTTGTCCACATACAATGTCTACCCAATCCATTGACGACTTCTGACATTCAGGTTTATCTCATCACCATCGGACATGTTCCCTAACGAACTCATCCAGACATTGACTTCCTAAGTACTTCCAGCCCCTTGGTGCCTCTGCATCTCTTGAAGAGCAAGCTGTACTATCGGAGCGTGTCAATCAGCTGACGTCCCTGACAGTGTGGTATGCCGCCACTACTATCAAGTTTTTACTTAATGACATCAGTCTCAGTTGTATTGGCCACATCCTGTTCCTAAGTACTGGTATGGGCTACCTCAATAATTCTCGGGGAGCAAGCCATGGAGGAGGAAGCCTGGAAGATCGTCAATAGCCAACCACTCTGCTACCAACCACAGCAAAGGATGTATCATTTCACCGTTGAAGGCTGTCGAATTGTAGCTGCATGGCCGTGTCGTTTTTGTGATATAGTCGAATTCGAGCATGTTGCTTTCTCGTAGGATTAACTTCCATCAAAGCAAATACTTATTTTATAATCAAGCTTATTGTTCAATACCTTTATAACATCACATCGGCTGGGGAAGGAGAGTCCCAGTCCCGCCGTACTGGAAACTGGAATGAAACATAAGGCTGAGGAGAGGTGATGAGTGTGAGTGATGCCAGATTTGAAGAGCATCTGTAAGATCGAAAAAGGATCCGAAATTGGAAGAAAGGACTGACCGCAACCATACGATAAATGAGTTGTCTGTACGTACTTAAATCGGTGGACAATTGAATGTGATGCGCCCACGAACTATAAATGTAAAGTAGATCAATAATAAGTTCGCCAAGATGGTGGGTATCATGACCTCCCAGTCCCCGAATGGGTGTCAAGGAGCAAAACTGGGTGCGGGGCAAATTGGCGTAATTGGAAGGTACCTGTGGAAGACCATACAGACCCGACATCGAACCGAGTAACCTGAAACAGAAATCTAATTGTCCCTTTCAAGGAAGCTTTAGTTGACATGACTAAAACGATGATGCAGCAACGGCAACCACTTACGAGAAAGGCAACTGGGAAATTGGGGTCGAGATGCAGACCTTCACTTCAGTCCTAACGAGCTCCAAAGATTGCTTAGGGGGGCCATCCCCTAGTGAGAAGGTCACCTCAGATGTCACTGTGCGCATAAGTTCTCGGACCATGATTGCGAGTCCTCATTCCGATAATTGTAGCCTTCGTAGTAACGAAGCGCCGTGCATCGATAGCAGGACGAAGGGGAGGGATGGAAATCTGGACAACGAAGTGGCGACATGACTCTCACGAAGTTGATGTCCGATTTTAGGTGATAACCCTTCTCTTCTTCTCGCCACAACCGCGGCAAACTCAGGAAATAAGCATTTAAATCTTCAATAATCCAAGAATTTTGCCTTGCCATGGTCTCGAACTGTCGCTCAGCTATAAACATTCAATTTCCAGATGGCCGCTGCCTGAGCTCCTTATATAATACACTTACGATTCCGAGTGACCTTGTACTGGGTTGTAAGGTGTTAGGAATCGTGATGTCCAATGTGAATTTATTTGCAAACTCGTCTAGACGTTAACTCAGATGGGAATGGCATGCATTGCTTACATGATCCGAACACGCAATAATATTTCCATGATTGGCGGCAAGGGGACACGCTGAACCGAACATCATGAACACCGTTTCCCTGATAAGCACGGTGCAGCCAGAGACCATACAAATATCGGATCACCCTCCTACCATCAGCACCTAGCAAGGATCAGATCAAGACGTTACTGCTTGACCATGCCAATCATCAACCAAGACGTACCCTTTATCCCCGTGAGTCCTTCCCTCAGCTCGACATCTCTGTGGTATCCCACAACCATTTCACTGCAGTCAAGCAACAAGATCAAACCCCCCACAAAGCTCCTCCCTATCAAGGATGGGGACCGAGACTTGTATCTTTGGTACATCACCGAAGACGAGTACCTCAGACTCAACCAAATCTTCGTTGGCCGTGATTTCCAGGAAACTGGGATGGGTGGGACGAAGGTAGTTGGCCTTCCAGCGCAGTGTCCAGGTTGTGGCAAATACACAGAGTTTATCGACTGGTTGGTTACTCATAAGAGGACTGCAGTTTGGACGTACTGACAGGCGGCCTTTTTCAGGGTATGGACTGCACTTCGACGTGGCGTTCACACGCGCGAGTTCATGTTCAATTCGCTCAAGAACGGGCGCCAGGGCGCGGAGACAATGCACGACGTGTATTGTTCAGAGTGCGGGCTTCTGAC